>JAFBJT010015785.1:15068-26552 GCA_016785325.1 Chascanopsetta lugubris | reverse complement strand
GAAAGGAGAAGCTAAACAAATTTCAGGAACATTTATTTCTGTATATATAAATTAGAGTCCGTATTAGTTTCCTCAGTAATGTAAACTAGTTTCCGGCAGAAGCACAGTGTGATTTTGATGTAGCAGGTTTTCTGAAATGTAAACTCTTGAACTCCCCTATGGGACCACCCGCTCTGTGAGATGTGGTGACCCAGTTCAATCACTCAGAAAGAAACACGCTCAGGTTGATTTAGAAGAACTTGTCAAGGGCAGATCCTCGGAGTTACACTTGAAGACGTATTAGGCTGTGACTCTTCCTCACTGCAATCTAAAATCATAATCCAGGTTGTTTCATAGGTTTTGAAAGTATTGTCACAACATGGTGGATTGAAAAAAATGGAAGAATTTTATTTAAATGACTTAATGAAATACTGTCGATGTTAGTGTCGTCCATTAAATGGCTTATTTGTGTAAATCTCTCTCTCGTTTTATATTAAACTAACACGTTTCATTATTTATAATTGAATGTTAAAGTATTACCGGTTCTACAGACAATATCTCCCCTAAATGATAGAGCTATCTTCAACTCTGAACCCTCAAAGAGTTTGTCATCAATTGAAAGGAAACCTGTCCATATTCTGTTGCTCCTAAATTCACTCCTAAAGGTTGAAAAGCTTGAGTATGAAAGCATTTTGTGTTTCAGTCCTGATGGAAACGTTTTGCTTCCCTGACCTGCAGGAGTCTTGGCGTTCATTTTTCTAAGGTCAGGTCTTTGACTTTGGACACGTGGGAACCAGAACTACTCAAGGTAAGGACGAACAAAGTGCACATGCCCATAATGTGCACAGAATCAATGGATCTGATCTTCGCTCCTTTGGTAAAGCTGCTCCATAAATGCTTTCCTTTTCACATTCTAAATCTGTTATTACTTAGTTACAGTTACTGGGTGGCAACTTTCACTGCTGTTTATTTTCATGTTGTTCTACTTGAAAGAGTGTCAGTTTGTTTTCTCTGATTTGATCACAGTTGATGTGTGAATTGGGAAACGGAGCGATCAACCAAATCTACGAGGCTCGACGGGAGGAGCTGGGAGCCAGGAAACCACAGCCCGGAGACCCCAGGTACATAACTGCGGCTTCAATGTTCTCCAGAAATGATTCTCATTTCAGATGTGTCCCGTGATTGGCTGAACCTTCTGTGACTTGTTGAAGAAATCACTTTTATAAAAGAATAGAAGAACAGAACAGAATTTATGACTTTGATTACACAAATGTGTCTTTAGCTCGAGAACAGTTTAGAACATTCTACTAACAAACAAAACCCTCTGCTCCTCGTTTGTGTCAGACACGAGGTCGAGGCCTACATCAAAGCCAAATATGTCGACCGGCGATTTGTTCGCCGGCCATCAGACGAAGAGCTTCGAAGCAAAGTGGTTTCTCTGAGCAAGCAGGAGAAGAGACTGAGCAGCAGCTCTGAGCATCTGCCCCCAAGACCACCCCCACCCACCCCCAAAATCCGACCTGGTTCAAACTCCTGTGGACAAACCGGTCAGTATAGCTATGAATGTAAATCACAAGTTAGACCAAGCTCTTCTTTTTCTCTGTACCTTCCCATTCTCTCGAAAGCTCATGAAATGATTTCAGTTGTTGAGTGATGGAACAAATGATTTCAACCAATCTCATTTTAAATTTGAAATAGTCTGTGTTATAATATCGCATTTCATCAAGTCTTGAAGACCTGTCCAAGTAATTCTCAGTTTTATATTCACCCAGTCACACAATACATCCATACCGCGCATCTACTTGCAGCACTTTGTATCTATGAGTATACGGGACAATGTGGGCTTCAGTGTCTTGCCCAAGGACACCTCAGTATACAGTAGGTAATGGGGGAAACAGGAATTGAACCCCGACCCTCTGGTCAGAGGACAAGTCCTCCAATCCCCTCAGCCACAGCTTCCGTTTGACTGGATCATAGCTGGATACACTGAAGATCCCCCCTCTGCTAGTTGAGACATCTGAGAGTCAGAAACACAACGATCCTGAGCGACGCATCCATTCGAAGTCAGGAATTCCATAATTCCACATTTGGAGCTGGTCTTGGACAAAGTGGAATATTCACTCATTGCACAAATCTGTAGTATTGGTAAAAACATCATGAGAAATCATTTAAAGAAATTGAAATGCGTCGTGTGTGAGACGGGGCCTGCTGAGTCCTGTAAGTCAATACAAATGCACTTTTGTAAATGGGAGGGATTTCAAATGGGGAAAGTAGCAGGATGTGGCCTCTTCAAGGGAAACAGGCGACAGCAATGGAGACGTTCAGGAGGGATTTTGATGTGGCTACTTTAAGATGACAACACTTGGTTGGACTGTCTTACTGATTCCTTTGGGACCGAATGAGTGGTCAGACAACATTGATGGCTCAGGTGTTGGTGTTGACGATGGCACAGGTATTTATTTTTGTGTGTGATATCAAACCCAGACTGAACTTGGAGTGTTTCTTGTGAGCATTATCCGTTTGTGTGTCCACGTTATCAAGTGTGTGCGTGATACTTGATCCATGGGCACATTCTGTGTGTTTGCTCTGAGCAGCAAATGTCGAAGCCTTTTTGCCTCCCATTGCTTCTTGTGGTCTGTTTCTCCTTAGCTGGGGGTATAACTCTCCTTACCCACCCCCTGCCCTCCTGCTCCTCCTCTGCTCATACTCTCCGTCCTGTCTCCTGGCTGTTTTGTGCTTCCGGACTAATCCCTGCTTTCTTCAACCCCCCTCCTCCCCCCGACTTCACCCCGATACCCAATTGACACTCCTTTGCCCTCGACTCTCCAAACTCCCATCATCCCTTGCGTAGCTGCTGCCAGCGGCTCGGAGGCCCGCCGTGACTCTCTCTTCTGTCCTGGCGAGCTTGACTCTCTCTTCTCCTACTTTGACACCTCCTCCAAGCTCAGGAGCAGTAAGTACTGAACGCTCAGTGTTTCGCCCTGCTTCTCCTCCCCCTCCCGCTCTGTTCATTCGCGCTCATTGCTTTTGGGGTGTAGATCAGCAATTCTCCATCTCCTTCATTCTCCATTCCTCCCTCCAGACCCTCCCAATGGATCAGTCCATCATGTTCAGAGTGTCAGAGTGTGTACCATTCTTTTTCCTGGCCGGGATACGGATGGTTTCTCTTGCGCAGTCTGTGTCTGATAGTCATGTTTTTATCTCGTCGCCTTAGATGATATAAGCAACAAGCAGGAAGGTGGTGCTTTTATTTTGTACATGCGGTGGATGACGTTTGTGTGTTGTTCCTAAAAAGTGACCAAGACTCCTTGCCTTCCAGTCAAAAGTGCAGACAGCGGCATCCAAAACAGTGCTGATGGAAGCAGGGAAATGCTGGCCAACACCACCTCCAATAACAGCCTTGCAGATGCAGGTGAGAACGCCCCCCCCCCACACACACACCCACACACACACACCTCCACACACTGACGTGCACATCAGCCTATCTAAATCAAAAGTCGTAATAGCCTAGTTTGAATAGCATCCAACATATTTGAAAGGGAAGTGAAGCCAGAGAATGAGAATAAAGCCTTTGTCCAATAGATCCACTCGATCTGATTTACGAAGACACGTGCGCTTGTTTTCAAATCAAACATTTTTGTCTCATAAATATACTGTTGAATTTTCACTCTACAGTCATTTTTTTTACGTAACAGGAAAAGCTCATGTCATTATACAAAACAATACTTTTATTGTTTCAATCATTTTTCACCATCTTCAAACATCCGTCCTCCTTTTTCCTCCGAAGCTGCCGAGTCCCCACCCGTGGCCACGCCTGCTCCCTTGCCCCCTCCCTCGCCCTGTAAAGAGATGGTCTTCTATGAGCCTAAAGAATACAGCCCGGGCCTGCAGCTGTACTGGGCCTCCTGCGCCCGCAGTCTGCCAAATATGGCGGAGGCTTTGGCCCATGGAGCTGAGGTCAACTGGGTTAATACTGAAGACGACAAGAGAAC
The DNA here is from genome assembly GCA_016785325.1 of Chascanopsetta lugubris. Classification (NCBI taxonomy): domain Eukaryota; kingdom Metazoa; phylum Chordata; class Actinopteri; order Pleuronectiformes; family Bothidae; genus Chascanopsetta; species Chascanopsetta lugubris. The sequence continues at coordinate 22,581 of JAFBJT010015785.1, read as the reverse complement.
GCCACTCATCATGGCGGTGCAGGGCGTAAGTACAGCCTCGATCAACCTGTCGGTCTGGAACCCTGCAATAGTTGGATGAAACCAAAAGAGAATCAGTGATAATCTATGCAAGGTATTCACTCATCACCATTCATTTCGGTGTCGTTGGATTTGTCCTGTGACAATCAATGATTTCAGTGTTGCATATGCAGTATATATGAAAAAGATCTGTCAGATAAGAGACAAGTTCAGTTATGGGTGCAGTGAAGCCATGCGCAACATAAAACGTGAATGACTTTGATGTGATTTTGTTTGCAGGGGTCTCTGGTGACCTGTGAGTTTCTGCTTCAGAACGCAGCCAACGTGAACCAGCAGGACGCGCAGGGTCGAGGACCCCTGCATCACGCCACCATGCAGGGACACACCGGGTTCGTCTCCTCACCGCTCCAACCTGTTACTCACACAATCCTCACTGGATATAAAAGGAATGTTTGACACTTCTCATTATATTTGATCTGTTTCAGACAAGTGTGTTTGTTCTTGAAACGAGGAGCGAATCAAAATGCTGCAGACATCGATGAGAAAACACCTCTGACCATCGCGGTGGAGGCAGCCAACGCAGACATCGTCACACTGTACCTATTACACATATTGTCATTATTATTACTAGTCACGTGTCATAACTATGAACCCAGATAGAGTAGACTTTACAAACAACTGACTGATGAACGCTGTCATCACTGCTGTTAACGAAACACATCTGTCATGTGGCTTTGATCTTCCTTTTTACATTCATAAGTGCCTGTTGATCTTTGATTCCCTGTTTCTTCGTGTCCCCCTCAGCCTGCGACTGGCCAAGATGAATGAGGAGATGCGAGAGGCGGAGGGTCCGTACTGCCAGTCAGGTCAATATAACACCAACAGCCCCACTGAAATGCAGTACAGGAAATGCATGCAAGAGTTTATTAGCCTGCAGCTGGACAAAACCTAGAAACACTCTGCTCCCTTCCAGACAGAGGAGCAGAACTCACAGGAAAAGCAGAGGACATTAGAAGCCTGGGGTTCAGAGTTGGTCTCAGTTCACCAACAGCAGGAAGACGGTGATTGAAACACTCGATCAATACTCAGCGGAGGCAATGTTTTGATCGTGAGACCTCCGGGTTCGATGAGTTTGATCCCCTGCCCCGTCAGACTGAACTGAGTCCAACTCTGTGGGCTGAGCTCCGGCTGCAGCCTCCGTGTGAACTGCCCAGCTCTGGGCAAGTGCTGCGCAAAGTCGGGTGCTTGCCCACGCAGACTTCACGGGGTTAAAGCCATCCACTCCTGACACGACTGTAGTTTTATTCCAAAGTGGAACATTCACCTTTTCAGTTGAGCGACTCTTCCAGCGTTTGAACAGCACAGGAAAACAAACAGCATCGCCTTTTATAGCAAGTCTCGACCTCCTTCCCTTTAAGTCCAACGCTGCATTTAGACAGACACCGAACCTCCGAGGTTTTTTATTTCTGGCATGTGAGAATACTGGAGTCCGTCGCTCCGGATAGTTTGTCGAACCTTTCCCGTGAGCTCCCTCGTAAAATGGCTCGATAGAGAGAACACAGCAGGACAATGTCCGGACAACACACAGCGAGTGAGTCAGTGTGTTGATCATACAATGGATGCAAAACTTCAAAAACAAGAGAAACATATCTCAGGATTAAACACAAGTCAGCTGCACTCCAACACTTGCTTGAACGTTTTGGACATTTGTCTTTTTTTCATCGACCGTCCTGCTGCGTTCTTTCTATGTAGAAGGTTCGAATGCATGGGTGTGAACATCCAGAAGTAGTTCTCTGAACATATTCCCACATTCATCTCTGAAAGCAGTTTAAATGCCCTCTGTTTTATTGTAAATGAGACATCTGCTCATCTTTTTATGACTTGATGTTTGGTTTGCTTTCTTGCTTTCAGTCGCAATGTTTCTGGAAAAAAAGGAAAAATGTCTTTCCAGTATCGTCCATCAGTTGTAGGGACGCTCAAACCTCAAAGGCAGGATTTTGCTGTCTGGCAATAATCTTTTTTTTTTTTAATATCATCTTAACAGTGTGGCTAACGATTTTATAAACTGGCAAATGTCCTTTTAAACTCATATAATAGTTATGCAAATACTGCACCTTTATCAATAACTGTTTATTGGTTCCTGTTCAAGTGTTTTCTCTTTGTTGTCGATGTTGATGTGACACCTGGCCAGTTAAAAGAAATCTATTTTCCAACATTTTTGAAAAAGGATAGCTGTAAGAAGTGTGGTACTGTACATTTTGTAAATGATGTGCACGTGTACGTCCTGTGTCTCTGTAGTTGGACAGAAAAGAGACTCGCTGCAAAAGGGTGAATGACATGAGGGATTCATCCTTGGTTTCTCTAGTTTTGATCGCGCTGTATTGACTTCCTGTTGTGATGTTGTGTCCTGGTCATTGTTGTCTCTTAAGTTTGTTCTCTCTCAGCTCCCAGTGAAATCCAGAATTGTAAGATCGAGCCTTTGGGTGCCTGCATGTTTTGAATGTTTGCAGATGACCAAGAAATCATCTGTGCAAAGTAACACAACAAGTGCAATAGTCTTGGAAATGACCCACATGTATCTATGTATAGCTTTTTAGTTGCAGATAGCATAGCCTCTATTCCCCTCGATCTCGTGAGCTTTACCAAATACATATATATATATACATATATATATATATATATATGTATATATAAGGAATGTGGCAAAAGATGAGTTTGGAGCTCATCAATAGTGTATTGAAAAATCCAAATGTACCTGTTTCATCCCACATCTCAGCTCCATGCAGCCTCTAACCCTGAAGGCCAATCAAGCACTTTCTGCTGCTGCAGCTGCAGCTGCTGCTGCTGCTGCTGCTGCTGCTGCTGCTGCTGGCAGAGCAATATGTCATGTCACATTGAATTCAAGAGGTAGAATGAATGATTGTGTAGCTGCTTTTACAGACAGTGTTGTGTCATGTAGAGACTAACGGTTTCTACCATGCGGTTAGATCGTAGAGAGAAGAGAATTGATGCTTTTGTTTTGAGTGTGATGATGATTTGAGGACATTTGCAACATTGTTGTCTGTCCAAACAAGGGTAAAGCATGTTATACTAAGGGTTCATTGTGCTGCTGTTAGGGAATGGGACTGTTAAGTGAATGCTGCTTTTTTTTTAAAGTGGAAACTCCTCTTTTCAAAGTAAGAATGAATGTTTTGGACCTATGACAAGAACATGCTTTGTTCCTTAATGTTTCAGTGTAGCATGTGGAATGGGTTGTCAATAGAGGTGGGCCGAGAAAGTGTGAGTGGCAACTGTTGCCTTAAAGGTCAACACGGGCAGTGGTGGTGAGAGGACCGGAGGGACGTTTGTCTTTAGCAGCAGAGTCGGCAGAACTTGCTTCCAGTCAGTCAACGAGCGGAGGATTTGCATCGTGACTGCGTCCGTTTGCTCTTCTCTGATTCTCAAGGGACGGCTTCATCTGCTCCTCCAATCAGCTGATGGGACAATCAAAAGTGACACTTGTGGGGGGATGAAAGTGAGGGAGGAACAACAAGGAACCACATTTGCTTTTATTGAAATGAATTGATTGTAGATCCCTTTACTCAAGTGTTTCTACTTTAAAGGTGCAGTGTGTAAGATGTGGTGACACCTAGATGTGAAGGTGAATGTTGTATCCATCAGCTCACCCTCACCCGTCTGAACCCGCAGGAGAAGCTGTGGTCGACTTCAGATGTTGAACATGTCCACTTTAGTTTCCCCCGTAGAGAGGAGCCGCTCCTCATGTCAACATACATGAATGGGCTCATGGAAGAGAATGATCTATTTAGGTGATTTTCATTTCATTCAAATGTCTCTGTGCTGTAAAGTGACATCAATCTTACACACTGCACCTTTAACTTGCGTTTTCAAGTATTTGTTATTCAGCAAATCTGAATATTGTCCTTGAGAGTTAGTAATTAGTTGGTCATTCGTGTTGCAGGAAGTTGTGGGAAGTGACGTCACAGGCCAACGAGTGATTGAGTGAGTGATTGGTTGCACCTGTGTGAAAGTAATTAAGAGCAGCTCTGTGAACAGGTCCGGCTTCTTTGGACACGCTGGGTGACTCCTGTCACGGGGCAGGAGCCCAACCGAGCCCACCCACACTGTTCACCGACCGGTACCGGAGGCAGGTCTGTCAACACACTCGTCAGGGGTCGGTTCGTTACCCCCCCTCCCCCCCCAGGAGAGGGGTCTCAGCCTGTGGAGATACTTCACCATGGACCATCACTTCCCACAGACTGACTGAAGAGAAGGGTTAAGTGTTTTTTTATTCCACTAATACATTGTCTTTGTTTCTGTTGTGTTATTTTATGTCTTGTGGAGTTATTTATTTATTTTTATCTAAATGTTTTTCTCACCTTCAGTGTTAGACGTCATAATGTTAATGGAAGCTTCAGCACACCTGACGTCAGACTGTCGCTGACCTTTGACGTATGTTTACTCATTGACAGGTGTGGGGAAACCTGACCACGCCCCCATGACGAGGGACACGCCTCCTCCAGCTCCTGCAAAGGTCAGTTAATAAATTTTGTTATGATCTGATATTGATCTCTGATATGAATGTGAGAAAAAAGGTGGGAGGGGCTTAATGTGGCCAGACCCACACTATATGGTGATCTAGTAATATATGTGTCTGTATCATTTCTGTCTGTTTTAATGTTTGATGAGCACTTTAATATACATGTCATTCATTAATCCCCCCCCCCCCGCCCCCGTTCCCTGACATGATGTTTTCATGTTTTCGGGCAAACTAATCTTAAATCTGTGATTAATACCCTGATGATTCACTTTATGCTGTGGTGCAAATCTGTGTCAGCAGCAGCAGCAGCAGTAGTCAGGCCTCTGCTGGGCCCTGGTCACAGTGACCCTGACACGGGCCAAACCACTGGCCCAGTCAATGTGGCGAGGTGGTCTCGTGGCACGCTTTACAGCGCCTGACCTCCTTTGCTTCATCTCTCGCTCTCTCTCTCTCTCCCTCTCTCTCCCTTATTCCTCTCCATTCATCTGGGATTTACCAGTTTTTAATCTCCCTCAATCTCCGCACCACAACTCCGTATGCTTGTTTTCTTTTTTTTCTTGCTTGTGTGCATGAAAGGCCGATGTATTGATAATGACGGTCACTCCCTAATGGAAGTCGCCGTGGTCACTCGAAGCCTCGCCATGACAATCGCTCGCTAATGCAATAAAGGAAAAAAACGTATTGTCGCGTAATCCCGACCAGGAACGTCGTAAAACTATGTCAAAGGAGAGAGACGACATGGCACCACGGCCTCTGCACCCAAACGCTGGCGGGGGGATGTATTGTTCCGCTGCAGGTCTGGGGAAAGAGAGATTATGGGGCTTTGCGCTTCCGGTCATTATGTCATTGTCGTCCTCCATATTTCCTGAAATATGTTTGGCTGATCATTACATTTCTGGCTCGTGTTCCAGGGACATGGTCAGAACCACGGGGGAGGAGGATGGTGGACAGTTCAGAGTACTGCCTTAGCTGTACACATAGTACACAGTTATTCAGAGTACTGCCTTAGCTGTACACACAGTACAACGTTATTCAGAGTACTGCCTTAGCTGTACACACAGTACAACGTTATTCAGAGTACTGCCTTAGCTGTACACACAGTACAACGTTATTCAGAGTACTGCCTTAGCTGTACACACAGTACAACGTTATTCAGAGTACTGCCTTAGCTGTACACACAGTACAACGTTATTCAGAGTACTGCCTTAGCTGTACACACAGTACAACGTTATTCAGAGTACTGCCTTAGCTGTACACACAGTACAACGTTATTCAGAGTACTGCCTTAGCTGTACACACAGTACAACGTTATTCAGAGTACTGCCTTAGCTGTACACACAGTACAACTTTATTCAGAGTACTGCCTTAGCTGTACACACAGTACAACTTTATTCAGAGTACTGCCTTAGCTGTACACACAGTACAACTTTATTCAGAGTACTGCCTTAGCTGTACACACAGTACAACTTTATTCAGAGTACTGCCTTAGCTGTACACACAGTACAACTTTATTCAGAGTACTGCCTTAGCTGTACACACAGTACAACTTTATTCAGAGTACTGCCTTAGCTGTACACACAGTACAACTTTATTCAGAGTACTGCCTTAGCTGTACACACAGTACAACTTTATTCAGAGTACTGCCTTAGCTGTACACACAGTACAACTTTATTCAGAGTACTGCCTTAGCTGTACACACAGTACAACTTTATTCAGAGTACTGCCTTAGCTGTACACACAGTACAACTTTATTCAGAGTACTGCCTTAGCTGTACACACAGTACAACTTTATTCAGAGTACTGCCTTAGCTGTACACACAGTACAACTTTATTCAGAGTACTGCCTTAGCTGTACACACAGTACAACTTTATTCAGAGTACTGCCTTAGCTGTACACACAGTACAACTTTATTCAGAGTACTGCCTTAGCTGTACACATAGTACACAGTTATTCAGAGTACTGCCTTAGCTGTACACACAGTACAACCGTATTCAGAGTACTGCCTTAGCTGTACACACAGTACAAAGTTATTCAGAGTACTGCCTTAGCTGTACACACAGTACAAAGTTATTCTGAGTACTGCCTTAGCTGTACACATAGTACACAGTTATTCAGAGTACTGCCTTAGCTGTACACATAGTACACAGTTATTCAGAGTACTGCCTTAGCTGTACACACAGTACACAGTTATTCAGAGTACTGCCTTAGCTGTACACACAGTACAACCTTATTCAGAGTACTGCCTTAGCTGTACATAGTACAACCTTATTCAGAGTACTGCCTTAGCTCTACACACAGTACAAAGTTATTCAGAGTACTGCCTTAGCTGTACACACAGTACAACCTTATTCAGAGTACTGCCTTAGCTGTACATAGTACAACCTTATTCAGAGTACTGCCTTAGCTCTACACATAGTACACTGTTATTCAGAGTACTGCCTTAGCTGTACACATAGTACACAGTTATTCAGAGTACTGCCTTAGCTGTACACATAGTACACAGTTATTCAGAGTACTGCCTTAGCTGTGCACATAGTACACAGTTATTCAGAGTACTGCCTTAGCTCTACACATAGTACACAGTTATTCAGAGTACTGCCTTAGCTGTGCACATAGTACAGAGTAAAAAGGAGTTAAAAGAGAATCTATTGGAACATTCTATTACTCTGAAAAGTCAAAGTAATCAGTGACCTGAATACACAATGATCTGTTACTCATGATAATCAATTACCTGTCGGAGTAAACGGAGCGCTCGTAAAACTGAACCGGGTTTTCACTTTGTTGAAGTTTGATCGACGGCGACTGAAGCTGAGAGCGAACTCTGCTGAGGCAGGCATAACTCTGAGGGACAGACAGGTAGAGACAGGCAGGTTAGAGACAGACAGGTAGAGACAGGCAGGTTAGAAACAGGCAGGTAGAGACAGACAGGTAGAGACAGACAGGTTAGAGAAAGGGAG
>JAFBJT010015785.1:0-13126 GCA_016785325.1 Chascanopsetta lugubris | reverse complement strand
GTTGGATTTTTTTTTCAAGTCTTTCTACATCATCATCTTTACATCGAAAGAGTTCATGGTAACTGTAAAAACAAAAAGCTCCTCTTCGTACTGAGGCCGTCATCGATACAAGGCTTCAGCCAGGCAACAGCCAGTGTGTAGGTTTATTACCTGTAGCTTGTCCTGGCAACAGATCTACAGGCAACAGCCAGGAACTGAGGAGATATGTTATTGGCGAGTAGTCAATTACTGGCAGAAACCTTGTACGAGCTTTGTCTAAATGTGAAAAGGCGTATTTGCCGTAGACGTTCGTATAACCGAGCATGAAGGTGACATCAAGGCCAGAGTGAAGAGGAGAGATGAGTGCAGAGATAAATGTTCATTGATGTGCGAGCGCTGTTAATAGAAACCTCAGAAAACGTCAAACTAACCATTGAAGACAAATTAGATACGATGACCGACATGAAGCTTTGCACTCGCACGTCAGAGTGATTTGTTATCTGGCCAGCAGCACAACAAAAAGAACAAAGTGCAACATCACGGGGAGTAAAAACGTGTGGTTCTCTTTCAAATCAAGTCAAAAGAAAAAGCCCATTTCTGCTTCTTTTTGGATTAACAATGATAAACATACACTTCTGATGCCATTCAAGAAATAACTACATAAACATGTACCCCCACTGCAAACCCACCTGCCCTGAATCTCCACCCTGGCTGCAGCGACGCCGATAGTGCAAATGAGTTAAGATTTCAGTCCACAGGACCAGATTTCATCTCTATATTTAAGCCAAGCAGGTGATATCCACCGCTTGCTGTCTTTTAGGTAACTGATAAACTGTTAATGTAGCTCAGAAAGGACGCCTGTACCTTTTGCGATTATTGCATGTGTCATGTGTAAGAACAATCGTTTGCATATGTTTAGTTTGGACCTGTGTTGCCACCTTTTTATGTTTCTCTGCGGAGCTTTTTCTTCTTGGAGGCTTTCGGAGGCTCCGCCGTCTGCTCAGGCGCCTCTGCGAGAGGATTCAAGAGTGGATATTTAATGAGTGATACTTTGAGCCATCGTCATAAAACAAACTGTGTGGTGTGTGAGGTCGATGACTGTGCTTGAGAGACATTTGTGGGCAAATGAGAGGGAGGGACTGGACAGTTTTGAGAAGTTGTACAGCTGGAATGGTTGACAGTGAGAAAAAGAATCCCGCCTCCACCATGTTAGTGGAGTGCGTTTTGATATGCTGAGAAACTTACTCTGAGAGGAGGATATGCTGGGTTTCTGCTTTTTGGAGGCCACCACAGGAAGCTGTTGAGGTTTGGGCACCGAGTTGACCACAGGTGCTGCGCTCACCGCCTGTAACCGGACAAGTCATTTCACAATCCAAAACAAAGTGTAAACACCTTCAGAGCAGCAGGTTTATGACTGAATGCCAAATATCAATCAGAGAGGAGAGCGTGGTGTTGTATTTTCTTGCCTGAGACTCGGGTGCAGCCTCCTCTTCCGTTTTCTTCTTCTTTTTCCTCTTCTTCTTGGATTTCCCTTCTCCCGAGGGATCATCGGCGTTTTTCTCGTTGTCTGAACCCTGCAGAGGCAAAATCAGACATCCATCTTTCTGTCATTTGTAATTGAACACTGTGACTCAGGAGTGCTTGTGAGAAGTATATTATAATGAGTGATGAAGGACCTTGTTGGGGGCTGGCTGTTCCTTCAGTGGAGCAGCTGGTTTCACCAACACGGGGGGCTCCTCGTAGTTTCCCCAGTGCTCAGCGGGGGCGTTCCAGTCAGAGGTGGGGTCCGCTGCTGCCAAACCATTGACAAAACAATTATCACCACCGTTTTCAAGATCTAATTTATACTGGCATAACTGTTGATTGTGTGTGTGTGTGTGTGTGTGTGTGATGGGCTGCTGACACACTTACTGAAACCAGACCATTCATCATTGAAATCTGGGCTGTTCACCCACTGCAGCTCAATTGAATTGGATATTGGGTCTATAAAACATAGAAGGGAGGTTAAAACATGAATGAGAAGTAAACACTGATATGATGAGGCCGACAGTTCACGACAACACCAACCTGATGTGTTGAGTCTCCGCATGGAGAAGGACACGGGGTTGAGTTCGGTCTTCATCCCACCATCAATGCCACTCCACGCCGCTGCCACACACAAGAATAGAATATATTCATTTACACACTGATGATCAATGAATAGAATATACTTATATTATTTCATTACAAACACACCAACATGTTTGGACAGCATTTAAAAACCCATCAACAGAAAATAGTTCTTGTAATACCACATTGGCCCAGTAGATGGCTCAGCGAGGCCCTGTCTTCATCGCAATGAATTTGAAAGACAATCATTTCATCGGTCCAGTTACTTTAGGTGTCATTGAAACTAATTGACTCAGTCATCTTCATATCATTTCAACTCAGTCGGTTTAGCCGACTCAGAACAATGAAAAACCATTGTTTATACGTTTGTTCCGACTCTGCTGCTGTAGCCGTTAGCATTAGTGCCGCATCATGTTTTGTACATGCGATACCTTGTGCCTCCGGTGTCCAGCGCTGGGGCTCAGCTGGGCCACTGAACTGCGGAGCCGCGGGCACGTTCCTCCACTTGGCTCCGTTCATGGCTCCCATTTGACCCGGGAGCTTCAAAGAAATGTCGGTCCATCCGACCCCATTAACTGAGGGCTCATCTCTCCAGCTGGGGGACACTGGGAGGCAGAAATGGAGGGAGAGAGAGAGAGAGAGAGATGTGGTGGGTTGTTAGTTTGACTGTTGGTTTAAAGAAATCTCAGCAGACAGGGAGACTTGAGATTACCTTTAGTGCCTCCGCTGGCTGCCTCCACCTTTCCTGTGGTTCTTGACGGTGGCATCTCTGAAAGGAAAAACGTACTTTTCTACCTTTGTGTAAAATATGAAATTTCACTTTTGGTGTTGGCAAAAATTTGCTAGACGAGTACCATGGTTTCTTTTGTTCTTCTTGGAGGTGGTGGTGGCTGCCGTCACGTGGGATTTGGGGGCCTCCAAACCCCCTGAGCTCCCAGAATCCTCCGGGCCCTTCTCCTTTCTGCGCTGCTGCCTCTTCTCACGGTTACTGACCATGGTCTCCCACGCGCCTGGAAGATACCGAAAGAGCATCAATTAATGGCTGGGTGTGTTTGAGGCAGTGGTAAACAAGTATTTCAGGTTGTTTGGGTGATTTATTTTTCTTTTTTAATGATTACGGCAGCAGCAGGGAAACATTGGCGGTAATGCTAATCAAATTTTTTGGAAAGGCCCAGCGTGCTTTGAATGATGTGAGAGTCGTGCACAGGATGTAACAACGCCGGCAGTTTCTAAATGAGGAGTTGCGAAATTTCCCTCTCGACTGTTGGTTGAGTCGTACCATCGTCGGGCTCCTTCGAATCAGTTGTTGACACGAGCGGCACCGGTTTTACATCTGCCTTGGGTTTCTTCTTGTTCTTCTTCACCTGCACGGGGGCCTGCACCTCAGGGACCTGTGGGGAAAGAGACGTCAAAGCAACAGCGATATAAAGTACAGAGGCCACACGGGAAAAAAAGTTAGACCTGATGGATTGGATGAGGAGTTGATGATTAAAAGACGAAGTATTTTGGCCGCTCTGTCCTCAAACACTCCCTGAGTTTGCTTGTTTGTCAAACACACCTTCTTGGCTTTGATCTTCGGGGGCGGTTTGGAAAGCACCTCAGTCACCTTCACCTCTTCCTGAGCCACTGTCACTGGCCGCCCATTTGACTGAGTCTTCTGAGGGGAGACAAACAGGATACCAGACGGTGTTTCACAATTCAAGAACAGTATTCACATCCTCTCCATCTTTCACTTGTTGCATGTTGATAAAGTGATGAGAAAAATGGCCCCATTGTGGGATGAATTAAAAAAGCTCTGTCCTATTCTAAAGAATCTACGGAAGTCAGCTTTTAGAAAACGTGCAACTCTTGTTCATAGATGAGTGAAAACAATGATCAGTTTTAACATCGTTCAAAATAAACTTGATTAATGGTCCACCTTGACTCGGTGATACAGTGTGAAGGATTTAGTGGCACCTAGTGGTTAAGTGGCATGTTGTAGCTGCATTTCAGCCTGTCTTCCTGCGTATGGGGAACCAGTGGTAGCCTATAATTATCATTACAGTTTTAAGCGTATTTAATTTGTCCATTCGTGGCTAAAACAACATGGCAGCCTTCGCAGAGAGGACCAACCTCCAGTGTAATTATAAAGGACTCATTCAAGGGTTAGAAAACAACCTTGCTTATAAATTAAAAAAAAAAATTAAATCAAATTTCTTTCTAATGAGATGGAAATAATTTCACCATAACCTTACACCACTGGCCCTTTAACAATAAATATGTTTGCCGTTACTAATGTACTGTACTATGGTATTCAATCTGCTTGGTCGTTAGCTTTTATATGATTCAAGGTCTTTAAATATAGGTTTTAAATCATATCGACTGGTCATTACCTTGAATAACATTGCAACTTCCTGTCAATGTCTATTTCTGTGTTTTCTCTTTATGAAAGACAAACACCAGCTGTATTATTTACTATTGTTAGTATTATCAATTATCATCAGTATTGATGTTTATTACCATCAGTTAGCGTTAGCATCCTTTTATCAAAGGGAACAAGGCAAATGTCAGGATCTTAAAACTATGACATCTCGGCTGTGAGACAAAGCAGGGACTCTATTGTTTTTAATAATATATTTCTGTAATGAGGCGTTAAAGATAAACAAAGCCCCGATGAGAGTCGGTGTTGTTGTGTGGAAGCTAGCTAGCTAGCTAGCGGTGAAGCTGCTGGCTCTTTGTGTTGACATGTCACGGAGGATGATGTGGAAATTGACGGAGCACTTCTGTGAACAGCCTCCATTGTTTCTTGGCTCCGGGCTGCTTTGATTCGTGACTCACCGTGACACGTCCGCTCGTTATCGGGACCTGCGGAGCCTTTTCGGCCGCTTTCTTTTTGTTCTTCTTCTTCTGCTCCTCCGGCTTCGGAGCTTTCGCAGTCGGACCGGCCTTGACGGGCTCGGGTTCAGCCTGGGTCACCGGGGAACCTCGCTTCTTCCCGGCCAGCACTCCGCCGCACACGGCGGCCCAGGACGCGGTTAGCAGCAGCAGCAGACCCGCTGCGGCCGTGGATAGGATGACCCACGTCGGGTACTGTTCGGGTTTCAGACCCAGGTCGAGGCCGAACTGAGTGCGGACGTAGCCCTGTCCCGACGACAGCAGCTCCTTCAAACGGCCGGAGAGCTGCTCGGCGTTCTCCAGAGCGAAATCTCGCAGGTCCCCTGCCATCTTTCCTAATTGCGAAAATGTTAGCCGTTAGCTACCATTGCCTGCATCCGTATGCTAACGGAGGAGTGGCTAATGTAATCTGCTCCGACATGTAAATAAAGGCAAATACCGATCTATCCTCTTCACATTTATTTATTTTTTTAATAGCAAAACAATGGAGTCAAACCCCTTTAATATATATATATATATATATATATATATATATTAATAGAGAAAAAAAGAGAGAGAGAGAGAGAGAGAGGGAGAGAGAGAGAGAGAGAGAGAGAGAGAGAGAGAGAGAGAGAGAGAGAGAGTCAATTGTGCATCAAAACAATTAAAAATACATTTCACCATAGAAGTCCACTTCACACATTTTCCACATGTGTAAATGCCATAAAATATACTCTGATACATGTACTTTGTGTGTGTACCCATCCCCAGATGTATGGACTCACTGTCACCACCATCCAGTAATTTATATTTAAAGGTACAGTGAGCAGAATTGAGTGACATCTAGTGGTGAAGTTACATGTTGGGGTTGAGTATTCCTCACATCACCTGTATCTCCCATGCATTCAAGAGAACCTATTGTAACATTTGTTTTGGATTAAAACTCACACCTCATGTAAACATACATTTAGAAGTAACGGGTAACAAAACATGTAACATGTGGGCCTCCTTAGAGAACATGGATGTATTGTGCCATGTGGCCCAAAATAATTTCACTGTAAAATGACATTGGCAAAACAGACCTGTATATCAGCAAACAAAGTACAAATACTTTTATATCCCTCATTAGAATCATTTTCAGGTTTAAAAAGTCAGCAACCGTCTTTTATGACAAATGAGCATCTGGGCCGCCACGACAAGAAAGTATAAACATCCTAATTCCTTCTTAATTCTTAAAAACAGTTTGTACACGCAGTTGAGGATACGCTCATGAAAACATTGTTGGTATACTAATTGTATATTACATTTCTGGCAATGGTTGTGGTAAATGTCACTTAAATCCTGCTCACAGGACCTTGAACTATATGTCACAATCAAATATAGTCACGGGCAGGACTTCACCTCATTTCCCTTTATAGGCTGCAGAGTACCACAAGTTTGATTTTCAGCTCTTTTAAAATATGTTTGTTGGTTACTGCATCAAACAAATAAATAAATAGGTCTGTAGCAGAACAGTTTCAGAAGTCAGCGTCCAGGGTGAATTCACAGTCCATGTTCGACATGACGCCGAACCTCTGATACTCCGCCACTCGTTTCTCAAAGAAGTTGGTTTTCCCCTCCAGTGAAATGAACTCCATGAAGTCGAATGGATTTTCCACTTGGTAGACCTTTGAAAAGGAGAAGGAACTCGCTGTTACTTCATACGGTTGCAGACAGTTCTTGAAAAGAGTGGGAGTAAATAGCAGTGAGTAATCATTCCAGAGGTTCAGGGGGCTCCCCCGGCTTTAAGGAGCAGAACTAATTGCATTAATATTTAAAACGGCTTCACCTTTGACAGTCCCAGGTCAGCGAGCAGCCGGTCGGCCACAAACTCAATGTATTGCTTCATCAGACAACAGTTGATTCCGATGAGATCCACTGGCAAGGCCTCTGTCAAAAACTCCTGCAACACGCGGCAGCAAATCATTATTTATCCTTAAATACTCCCTTCGAATGTTTAATGTGAAAGAGCAATCTAGAGAATGCAATTCTGATTTACTACAATGCCTGTAAACAGAACCAAAAAATGGGACATATGAGAGTACATTCATTATGTTTAGGAAACTAACCAACCTGCTCGATGCTAACAGCTTTGGTGACGATGTCCTTCACTCTGTCCTCTGATGGCTTTCTCTGGAGGTAGCTGTACAGCAGGCAGGCGAAGTTACAGTGCAGGCCCTAAGAAACACATTCATACACATTGTATATCAGGACCAATCTCTCACTGTGATAAAGGTGCAGTGTGTCGAATTAAGTGACTGGTATTGGTTAAGTTAAGCCCTGTGAGACAAACTGTGATTTGTGAATGTGGGCTATATAAATAAAATGTGGTTTGAAAACATGTAACAGAACCCATAGTTGCCGTCAAATATCATTACATTCTGGGCTATTGTCAAAACATGTCGGGGCAACATGGCAGCCCCCATGGAGAGGACGTCATTTAAACACTCAATGCATTCAGTTGATTACCATTTTATATTCCATCCCAGTCAATCAAAATAGCAATAATTCCCTAAAATAATTAAACACTGGCCTCTGTAAATAGCTAGGGGATCTAAATTAATGTGTTAACGGGGGTGAGGTGTAGATCAGTGGTGGAGTATGCGCTTAGAATACTTGAGGTCATTGGTTCGATTCCCAGCCTCTCCATCCAACCCCAGATGTATGTTGTCTGCTGCATGAAGTAGTAGTAGTAGTCGTCATAGTCGTAGAATGTTTACCAAAGTCATTAGTGACTTCGTCTCTCCTCTTAATTCTTTTGAGAATCCCTCTCACCTCATCCCTGCTAATCAGCTCATTGGAGAAGGTGAGTCCAGGCATTAGACCTCTCTTCTTGAGCCAGAAGATGGCAGCGAAAGAACCAGAGAAGAATATTCCCTCCACAGCAGCAAAAGCCACAAGTCGCTCCCCTGCGGACATCACGTCACCATCAAACGTGTTCCGTTAAAACACCAGTGGGACCAGGATTACTCATGTTGTCATCACGCCCCTCTTACCGAAGGTAGATTCGCAGTCAGTGATCCACTGTAGGGCCCAGTCTGCTTTTCGTTTCACACAGGGCATGGTCTGAATGGCGTTGAACAGATACTCCCTGGGACAGATCATTGATTTAAAAACATGAATAGTTCCAGTGTTTATGACTCGCTGTGGAAATGGGTTGTTGATTTATGAAACTCTTGTGTGTAGCTTTAGATGCAGCTGCTGCCAATGTAACAGAAAATAACCACAGATGAGCAGGTGCAGGTTTTGCAGTTTGTTTTGGCATCTTCAGAGAAATGAGATTGACAGGTGTTATTTGTCTGTTTGTGGTTTTGAACATTTGCGATATCAACAAAGACACCTAGTCTAACCGTTACAGACCAATATGACACTGACCTCTCCTTCAGGTCTCTAATGTAGGTGTTGATTAGCATGCTGTACATCTCTGAGTGAACCGTCTCTATGAGGATCTGGAAGCTGTAGAAGGAGCGAGCCTCAGGGATCTGCACCTCCTGACTGAACCTCTGAACCTGTTTGATCAACAAACAGATATGTTGGAGTCAGTAACGTGGTGGGAGGAACTCTGTTTCTGTTATATATATATATATACATAAAACTACAGTGACGTGGCTCTCACCAGGTTCTCGTTGACGATTCCATCGCTTGCCGCAAAGAAAGCCAGGATGTGTGAGATGAAGTGTTTCTCCCCTGGTTTCAGACGATCCCATTGTGGCAAATCTTTGGATAAATCCACCTGAGAGACACAACATGAGTAGTAATTGTGTAAAGTATCAACATAAGTTACCTGGATGCGGGAAGAGTAGTCGGTGCGGTTGTTTAGATCAAAGGTAAACTATTTATCACCTTATTTTCTCTTTAAACATCCTTTGTGACTGAGTTCAGGACATTTCCATTTGTAATGCCAGAAACAGAAAATATAGAATGATAATATATCATGTTTTTTAATGAAAGTATGAAATCAACTGGACACTGGGCACTTTAGATTTACCAGAGCTTCTCCTACATACTATATCATTATACAGTCTATAATAATAATAATAATAATTAATAATAAATGTAATATATAGATTAAACAGTTACTATATACCCACCTCCTCCACGGTCCAGAAGGAGGCCTGCGCCTGCTTGTACATCTTCCAGACTTCAGGGTACTGGATGGGGAAGATGACAAAGCGTCTGGGATTCTCCCGGAGCAAAGGTTCCTCCTCGGTCTCTGAACCATTCTGGCTGTCTGGACTTTTGTCTTTGAGTCCATTCTACAGACACACGGCATACATTTATATAGAACTTCAACCTCTTTGTAAAGTCAGTGTGGTAAACGTGAATACTGTGCTTCTTTTTCATTCACTTCTAGAAACAAATACACTGTTAAGGACAGAAACAAGTCATTAAAGGTGGGGAGGAATTTTTTTCGCCATGCACTTGACAAAAAGCAGAAATATCCAGAGTAAAGTCAACTGCCATACATTCTCATAGGGTCAACTTATTGACAGTTTCTTTTTTGACTTTTTCATTACAGAAATAAATACTGAAAAAAACATTTATAGCTTATACAAGTTAGACTTCCTCTGTACATTCAAACAAATCGTCATTTTAGAGCTTTAATTACCAACACTTGTGACTTGTAAGAATTTAGAACTTATACTTGAATTAATATCTTATTAATAACATATATTAGCGGTTTATTGCCCGGTGACTGTACCTTTAAGAAACAAAGATGCTACTGCGCTTGCGCGTCACAAACTCGCAACACCCACAACAAAGCCCATGTTACATGTATTTCCAATGTGTGGTGACAACATTATGCCCATTTTCATCACAAGTTACCACTATATCACATTTGAGTAACAGTTCTTAACGTTTTATCTCCACTTTTATCTGACGTCATTCACGCAACACATCACTGAATGAGCTGACACGAGCAGAATCAAGCTAGTTCTGCGTAGACGTTAGCCATAAACATCACTTTTACCAGACGTTACAATGACTAATACTTGGATTTAAATGAAACATACAATTCGATTTTTATCATTTGAGGTGAAAAAACGGTGTGAACTTGACAACATTGCTCCTAGTTCTTGGCTAACGTCAGCGTAGCTGAAGTACGTAGGGTTTGTATCGGTGCTAAAGTGCTTTACCGTTTCCTGTTGATCCCCGGACTGAAGAGTGACGTTCATTAGAGCCGAGTCCTCGGCTCTTTTCGCCGTCGGTGACATTCGGAGCTCTGCTGTCGTTCTCCGTCGCTCGTCATGCAGATGCAGACCCGTTCTGTGACCCTGTCTATTTTAAAGAGACGTCCTCTGAAGGCTGGGGAGGGGGGAGAGAGCGCCTCCGGCGGCCACACGCGACGCTGCGCCCCTACATGTATTTATATGTAATGATGGTCATTTTCAAGAGGGACACGCATGGGACATAATTCACCAAAGTCATCCGGCAGTTTCTCTCAAATGTGTCATTCCTGTTTTATGGAAACAAATAGGCGGCAGGCTGGGTGTGCACCGTAAAGGTGCAGTGCCGGGAATTTAGGTGAAATTATATCCAGGTCATTGGAAGAAATGTAGATGTATAATCACCTTAATATAGTTGTTTTTATTAATGTAGAGGAAATCATTTATATTTGTGTCTGAGCTCCAATTACACCAGAAGAAAATAGATTTTTCCACAGGCTTAGAAGGAAGTGGGGTGTGGTTTTCAGTTTTTACTAAATCCTGCAGTGTATCTGTAATAAAAAGATGTAAATGAAACTGAAGTATCAGAGTGAGGAAGAAAAACATGAATAAATATTCTCATCTTAAACATTTGAGCAAATTATGATCGTACAAATATTAGTATGAGTGTAACAGTTTAAAGTGCTCCTATGATATTTATGTTTGAAGCAAGTCCTCTTTAAAGAGGCAGTCATGCTGCACCACCGCCTGACCAGAAAGCCTGAGGTTCAATTCCTCTACCCCCCTGCATGCTGAGGTGTCCTTGCGGCAAGATACAGAACCCCAGATGGCCCCATGTACTCATTGATTAAAAAGTGCGGCAAAGTGCAGTCTGAATGTGTGTGTGTGACTGGGTTAAAGTGATTGGAGGGGTCATCAAGACCTGAAAAAGGAATAAATACCGACAAAGAAAATGAGTTTTCGGTGACGGGAGCAGATGCCAGTGTTGTTGGCAAGTTGGTTGTTCTACTAACACCCGTCGTCTTCTCCAAACATTAGTGTTGCGAACACGCCTTGATATTCGTGTGTGAAAGACCAACAGAAAAAGTTCAGACCCAATTATTTATTTCTAGCGTTTATGTCTAAAATGACAAGAGAAAAAAACAAACAAACAAAACAGACATTTGTGAGCCCAAAGTGAACGCAATTTCATTACCTCAAACTAATACACGTGTTTATTGGTCAGGAATACAGTTCCGACACTTCTCTCTCACAGACATGTTTACAGATGTATCGTAAACATGGTAGAATTTTCAAAAACAACCCATTTAGTATTAGCTTTTCCAAATTTAATTCATCCTAGCACGATTACCGTCATCGTGTTTGCGAGCCTGGTCAACCACTACGTCGGTATGTTGTGTATCCCCAACCGGAACACGTCGTTTGTGCAGAGCCAGGCGTTGGTCATGGTGTTCTTTAGGATGAACACTTGATGGAAGGCCATCGGTGGATGATCATCTATCTGTGAAAGACAATGTTTGTGGGCACCACGGCCAGAAAACAAGCTGTAACTGCTTACAGAGGCAGGAAGGCTTTTTTTAAATAAGCATTGAACTTTTATGTAACGGGCCAAAATTACGAGTTTGGCGCAGCTTAGGTCAGTTAGGGGGCTACTTCAAATCACAGACCAATCCAGAATCAACAGCAAAAAAGGTGTAGAGTTCCGCAGACATGTAAAACTAGTGTTTTCTAAATGTTCTATTCCAGTTCAAGCCTTTATTTTGGAGACATTTAAAGGATGTGCAGGGAACCTTAGGCATGTAGGTAACTCATGAGTTAGTAAAATACAAAGCAGGGTCGACCTGCTTGAAAGCTCAAATAACATTTGCTGAGTGAATTGAAGGTAAATGTAGCAGCTTACCTGTAACTGTCCGAACACCATGATGAGGATGCTACTGTCTATTGTGGGTTGGCAGTCTTGTTCTGTGATTATGTGCTTAATGGTCTTGAAAGGCAGGGTCTGTGAAATGGAGAGAGTACAGTTATTAGCAGACAAATATAAAAAGGCAACCATAGCCATTTAATATGAAAGAAAGTGAGGAGAAAAATAGATCTATTAAATACTTGTACATATTACATCGTTTTTGTGTTTTCATCAAGAACCTAGAAATTCAGCATCATTAGCCAACCTCTGTCTAATCCAATCATTTTAGGGTCAGGGTTATGAGTCAGGTATCCAAGCCAACTCTCGGCTTCTTGTCAAGTTGACGTTGCAGTTCTCTGGGCTCGTTTTTGACGTCAATAAAAACAAATAGTACTTACTACCAGTTTGTTTGTTATGGCTTCCTTTCCATGGAAAAGCACTCCTTCCCAAGTCAGACATGCATCGTCAGCCTGAGAAGAAAGTCGACATCAGAGACAGTTTGGTTTGCAGCAAATGAAAGAGGCGTAGGATTCAAAACAGATGATTATTGAAAAAATAAAATAAATACAACTTACATAAAGTTCACCCAATTGCATCCTGTTGCCTCCATCAAGCTGGGTATAATAAAATTGGACGAAGCCCTCTCCAATCCGTTGCCATATTTCTTTTTCACAAGCCATGTGTGAAAGACCTGAGGGTGGAAGAGGGAGAATGTTATAATATTAACATTATAACATGATACATTGAAGCAGACAGGGGTGACTAACATAAGCCTCTGCCGTGGAGGTTAAGCATTTCACTGTCTGTTTGCAGGGTTATGTAAATACTGAAGGATTACTTAAAATATATTTACATAATTAAACTAACTAGGGCCTTTATATAAAGGAACAGTTGGTTTATAATGTTTCGATCAAGGGTCTAAACAGTTTTCTTTTCTACACAAGCAAGTGTTCTACTTAAGTTGTACATTATATTACATGTAATTCAATTATATTTCTAATGTACTTCAAATCAAAGTAAATGAATTACTATTAGAATTTGGACAATTAAATTAAAGTGGATGTATGGCTTATCA
>JAFBJT010015781.1:0-31629 GCA_016785325.1 Chascanopsetta lugubris | reverse complement strand
AGAGAGAGAGAGAGAGAAAACCATGTATACAACCAAACATCAAGACGATTTCAGAGTTATGTGCTTAATGTGCTTAATGTTTTACATTTCCCAAATGTTGCCTTGCAGGAATCACCACTAAAAATCCAGCATATAAAAGCAAAAGAACATTTCGAGGCAGATTGTTTATCACAAGTAGCCATTGATCGTCAAAAGGTTTTTATACAAAGTATTCATTCACTCTGTAATATAGTGTTTTCTTGAATGTGTGAGAAAGAAGATAATTGTTTTACATTTGTTTTTACAACCGGTCTGGGTTCGGGACCCACCACCACCCCCTTAAAGCTGAGCCGCAAACCAAATTGAGGAAAGTTTTAGTGTGGGTGTTGTACTTGCATTTCAGTTGGCATATGAAAAGAAACTTCAGCATTATCATTACAGACCATTATCGCCACCTACGGTTAAGGAGTGTGAATAGACCAGTGGTCAGTAAGCTTTAACACACAGAGAGCCCTTGGACCTGTTTCCCACAGAAAAGATAACACTGGGAGCCACAAAACCATTTTGACATCTAAAATGAAGAAAACACATACAGTCTTTTACCTTCACTTGTGTTGCAATTATGAAATCACTGAACTGCGACAGAGAAAACAAAATAGTATTTCTGCATGCAACAAAAACATTTTGAACTCTGAAAAAAGTTGCTGGGTTGAATGTCACTTTCAAAAGATACACTCAATGTCTATTTGAGTTCCCCTGTTATTTATGAAATAAAAAGCCCAACTTAAAGTGTCCACCTGCAGCAAACCAAAAATGCTGTCTGCTTCTGTCTGCCATCATCTTTTATCGCGTGTCCTGGAGTTTGCAGTCAGCTGTCAACCAGAATGAAAAAATAACTATTACACTGAGCAATGTAAAATATGTACTGTACATTTATATAATTAATAAATAACATAATTGCCAATTGAAATATTTATTTTACCTGGTTACTGGCTTTTTTGCTCCTGAACCTCAGCACACAGCGTCTGCACATCAGGGCTGTAAGACGTCACCTTCATCTTCACACAGGATTGTAAGCTGTCGTCTGGGAGGCGTGAGCAATGTCTGTTTTTAATCAATTTCATGTTACAGAAGACCTTCTTTGTCTCGAACACATGTTGATCCCGTTTGGGAAGGCTTTCAATATCACTCCATTTGAGATTCTGAGCAAGAATGGCCTTCTGACGGGCAGCATCTTCAAGATCCGCTGTCAAGCGTTTGAACTTGGGCACCCATATGTGTTTGTCCATTATGTAGATGCAGTGAAACGTCAGCATCGTTTTATCCAGTGACCAGCCACAAACCCCTTCTGTGTTCCTGTCATACTTGGTGCCCCGTCAGTAGCCACTGACACCATCTGGGGGGTGTTTATTTCTTTGGCTATTATACAATCCAAGACAGCCTCACAGATGTCCTCCCCCCACGTTTGGCCTTTTAGCGGTAGCAAGTCAATAATTTCTTCCTGTGGACCAGCAGAGTTCACATATCGGCAGAACAGCGCTATTTGTTCAATATTACCTTCGTCTTTGGACTCATCACAGGCGATTGAGTACGCCACAGCTGAATTGATGTCATTACTTTGCTTCTTACTTCTGCCATTTTTATGATTCTGTATTTGACAGTCTTTGCAGAGAGAGGCATATCTCTCATAACCCTTGTTTCTGAAGTCCGGGAATAGATGTGAAATCTTAATGAATGATTATTTTATATATTCTCCATCTGTGAACGGCTTCCCGTGCCTGGCTATTTCCTGGGGTGGCCCCAAAACTAGTTGAATTTGCAGACATCTTCCGTTTCTTGAAATGATTTTTGCTCACATCAACCTTCCGCATCAGTTCCGAAACAACTTTTTTTCTCTGGATATTTTTCAGCAAAGGCTTGTGTTTACTCTGGAAAAGTCTACTACATTTGACTTGTTGTTTGCAAATTTCTCACCACATATTAAGCAACTAGTAAACCACTCTTATCACCAGTGAAAGCAAATTAATCTACCCACGTAGAATTAAATGATCTTTTTTCTTCTTCTTTTTAAATGTATCCATGGCTGGCATCTCGGGGGTTGAAAAGCTCAATAAATCGCCAGCCCGCAATTTTTATTCTTTTATTTTATTATATTTAATTATCTTAATTTAACAAGATAACCAGAATCTTCAAATTTAGAATTACATTTAAAAAACTAACCAACTAAAATAAAATACATTTAAATCTAATATTTATAATTTATTTTCCAAAGCCACAGGAAGTCGCAGCAGAGGGATTAAACAGCCTCATGTGGCTCCGGCACCACGGGTTGCCGACCCTTGGAATAGACAGTATTCCAATGTATGAAAAAAATCCCCATCAAAATAAAAGCACAGTATATACATACTTTACTTTGCTTTCTCAGACCGTCTGAAATAAGTCCCAGTTGAGAATTCCTGATTTAAAGGATCTCTTTGTCTAAAACTGCCACCTACTCTTAAGGAGTGTGAATAGATGGCTATCCAATGCATGAAAAATCCCCTTCAAAATAAAAGCAGAGAATTATTTTTCTTAACTTATATTTTTCTAGTCAAAGGCCTGTGACCCACTGAAAATGGGTCCATGACCTACTTTTGGTCGTGACCCACCATTTGAGAACCAGTGGTGTAAGACATTAGTTAAGTTAGTTAGCTACATTAGTTTTTCCTTACTCTTGCTGAGGGTCTAAGGACAGAGGATGTTACCCACCCTGTGAGACATACTGTGATTTGTAAATACGGGCTATATAAATAAAATTAGATTGATTGATTGATTAAGCATTGCCCCCTTTTAAAGACATCTATACCAAAGTAGTCTCAATATATTTCAGTTTAAAGCCAATTGTTTGGTTATTTTTGGCTGTGTATCTGTAATTTATTGGATGCGAATGTTAAACTAACCGAGGGGCAACCTCTGGTGCAGATGGATGAAGCACAATAGGATGTGAAAAACTTTGCAGTTCATAGATTGGCAACTGGGGTCTGACTCCAAAGGGAGCAACTCCCCATAGACTTACATGTTAAAATGATCAACTTTAGAAATGAATGAAACATGTTAAAAATATACAAATATATATGTAATATACAATATACAAAATATGGTGTGTTCCACCTCTATGCAGGTTTTTGAATGAATCAGGAGGTAGGAGGAGTTCGGCTTTGGCAAGATAGCCGACGAGGGACACTTCCACAATTTGGTTCAAATGCACTCTGCAGAAACCAACGGGTGACGTCATGAATGCTACGTCCATCTTTATATACAGTCTATAGTCTATGCCAGTGTTTCTCAACTGGTCTGGCTTTCGGGACCCAACATTACCCTTTGATGATGAGCTGCTACCCAAAATGATAAAAACTTCTCAAATTTACTTACGAAAAGATGGTGCAGTTTGATACAAAAACATTTTTAATGACAACAAAAATGACCAGCAGGATTTAATGCTAGAGATTAGCAGCATTTTAATGTATCTTTTTTTTTTTTGCCAGTCAAATACTTTCGACCCACCAGTTGAGAATCACTGCAATTGGAAATTTTAACGATGTCAGCTCAAGTTTCCTGTCAGCCTGTGGTAGACACTTCCTCCAGTAGCGCCCTGAGAGCCTACTGCTCTGATCATATTGTAGCACATGACTTGCTTACTGGATGGAGATTTGATTATCAAAAAGCCGGGGCTGAGTCCAGAATGTACTCACCGCCGCCACTTGCTTGACAAGCTCTGACTAGCACCCATCCACTGAATTATGAAAACCATTGATGGATGAAATATGAACATCAATCTTTCTCTCAAGCTCCTGTCTGCTGAATAAATTACTTTTAAAGTCTGTCAGTCACCATGTTAGCAGACAGAGAACACCTTTCTGATTGCACCCTCACACCTGCTCTGCACAACTTATCTTTTTGAATGGATGGAAATAAGCCCTGGGAACAGGGAATTGAGTTACAGTGACAACGAAAGGGCTATATGTGTGTGTTGTGGAGACTGTCAGGATTGATGGGCAGTTTGTCCCGTCGTGTGTGTGTGAAGCATGACGGTGGCTTGATTGTTTAATGATTTGTCTTGGTGAAAATCGATGGAATAAGATACAGTGCTTCGGAAACATCTTGTTTGTTTCAGATGTTGTTCACACTTTCACAGGGTTTCTTATTTAACCCTTAGATACAACATAAAAAAGTACGCCTCCGACACAAAATGTGTTCATATTAATACAAACAAGCTTTAAAAATGATGCAAAGATTTATATGTTCAGCTTTTTTTTATTTCATAAACCCGCATCAACTCTAATAAGCATATCAAATATTCATACATTTTTTAGAGAACCGAGTAAATGAGAGAGTGGAGTAAATGAGCAGATACATGTTTGATACTTTTGAGCAGGATCAAAAAGTGATTTGAATGGGTTTCAATCTGCACCTTTTTGTGCATAGGTGTGACAATGTGAGAATTGGGGGTTCACATTGTTTACAAAAGGCTGGAAAAAAATCAGAACACTCAAATTTCAACCTTGTATAAATCCTGACCAGAATGCATGAAAAATGGCTAAAATATGGAAGAGATATAAAGCAAAAAAACACAAAAGTGTCTAAATGTATCGAAGGGTTAAATAATTCCATTTTATATAATGGGTCTTATTTTGGAATCCTGCCTGTGTGAGAACATAGATAAAATAAATGAAATACAGATTTTTCAAAAATGACAAAAGATCCCTCATATTTCCTTCCTGACTCTGAATTATACTTGTGTAATTTGGATCTCAGCACTTGTTAATATATTAAAGTAAAACGAGACAATCCATCTAAAGCCCAAGGACAAGTTCCAAATTCCATTGTGTACAAAAATGGCACTTTGATCCAAAATGGTTTAGACAAGGGGTCTCAAACTCAACTTAGCTGGTGGCCGCAGGAGGTAGAGTCTTAGTGAGGCTGGGCGACATCAAGTACTCCACAAAAAAGGGTTTCAAGTATTAAAAAAAGTACAAGTGATCCAATCTTCGTAGTCTTTATTGTTATCAGTTCTTCGATATGAATGGTTCCTTTGAACATGAACAGTTCTTCAGAACATGAACTGTTCTTCCTTGCTGCCAGAAACCCAGTATATATTTTATATATATATATATATATATATATATATATATATCTCAGGCACTAATATAATAGTGCCTGTTGTGCCAGTGCCTATAAGTCAGGCACTGGCCCAGAACTAGCCCGGAAAACGGTATGGTGGAAAAGGGGCAAGTGTCTCTCTCTCTCTCTCTCTCTCTCTCTCTCTCTCTCTCAGAACAAGCTCTGATCTGTCTCGACTAGAGGGTTACAGGCTAGTGAGGGTAAGTCAAACTGTCTTGCTCAAAGTTGCAATTAGGTGTATTGTCAGGCTTTGTCAGAGCCATGACATGAGTTTCACTCTTACGCCCTTTCCACCAAACCGGTTCCTCTGATCGTTCGGTGCAGGGGTTACATGACGTGGTTTGTTGGTTCAGCTTCCACACCTCTGTAGACCCTGTTCGTGTTTCCACTGGCAAGTGCCCGAGTCAGAGACACGTCATTACATCATCATGTAACGTCGGATAATGAGGAGGAGATCGCCCCCTCCCAATGCGCTCCAGCCCCTTCCTCTGCTCCCCTTTATACTTTATTATTATTAGTCATTATTACACCCGTATTAGTTGGTTTATAAACTGTTTGGCTGTGTTCAGGCCTCGCTCATACACAGGATACAACCCACTACCACTCCAGCTCCATCCTCTGTTCCTTGGGACTTAGGTTGTTAATAAACTGATCGACTGTGTCACCATGGGAGCAAAGGAGGACAGCAGCTCCCGCAATGAGCACTGCCCCCGCCACGGGAGCAATGGCTCGTATACAGCCCATTGCTGCATCCTCTGTTCCCGTAGTACTTTATAAAACTTTTTAATTTATTAATAAACTGGTCGAGTGTGCAGACAAATCCAGAGCTGTGGATCAGACCGCTCGGGCCCACAAACTCAAACCCAGAAACAGAGGTCTTGATGTGGATTTTCAGGAAAGACTGCTGGACCCAGTCAACGGCCAGCTAGAGAGTAATACGTGACTTTATTTTTATCTGTGTCCCCTTTGTCTAAGTTTCAAAGTATAAGAAGTAGTAAATCGAAGTCTAGGAAAGTTGTGTCCTGAGAGCTTTATTCTTCTTTATAGAGTACAAAGCCCAAGTAGTTCTGCAGAACAACTGAACTGAGCATTGACAAACATCTATTTATACTGTATATTGTTAAATGTGGGCATGAGGACATGGCATGTGGAGATGGGGGCATGGTTCTGCCATGTCCACTCTTTTCTTGCTGTACCTTCATGAGATTTATTTTATTGGTGTCCTGTGGCAGCTACAAAAGTCATGTGGAACTCTCATGCAGCATTTTTATTGGACTTAAAAGTTCATGTCTGGTCAAAGAAAAAAAACAGACATAAACACAACCTTGTCTGACATAAGGACACACTTGTCTGACCACTGCTCAGTCTAGTAAACACATCAGGTTTTTCCCCGAACCTCATGGTCATCTGACAAGGGTTAGTACAGAACAGCATACGTGGGTTTTAGATATGGCAGACTTATAATAAGACAAACGGGAATAATAAATCAAAAAGCAACATTCTCCAGTTTTCCCAAAAATCAACACTACAGTCTCCCTCTGGATACACTGCATCACCGGCTTGGTTCAGCAGCTTCCATTCATTTATTTAGGACTGCGGAGGATGATCATAGTTTCATAAAGCACACAGGTCTCACCTCAGTCTGCTGTGCTTTCATCTCATTCATTATCAATATTATTCCCCTTTTCCACTAAACCAGTTTCTGGGCTAGTTCTGGGCCAGTGCCTGACTTGGCGCCAATTCTTTGTGTTTCCACTGCTGGAGCTTTGACTCCGCCCCTCAAAGCAGGAGCCTAACTCCAACTTAAAGCTGGTCTACAGGCAGGCACCGATAAGTCGGCCGCCATGTTTAAAAAGTCAGCGTGTCAGCGCGATATAATGATAATTATAATGAATCAGATGAAACAGCAGCAGGCTGAGGTGGAAACCTGTGTGCTTTCTGAAACTATGATTATCCTCCACAGTCCAAAATAAGTGAATGGAAGCCACTGAACCAAGCTGATGATCCAGCGTATTAGGACAGATGAAGGGGCTGGAATGCAGAGGGAGAGGGCGATCTAAAATCCTAATCTACGTGCATACAAGCCCTGACAAATGCACAGGGTGCGTCTTATGCAACATTTCTAGGTACACGGCATGCTTTTTGGGCACATATGCGCCTGAAATGGGCGCACTCTGGAAGATTGAAAAGCGTAAGGCAAGCGTGGCATGTAAGACGACTCAGCAAAAAGGTGGGTTTGAGAAAAATACACGGGCTGCACTAACACTAAACCTTGATGTCAAGTAGGGGGCCACAAAATATTGCCTATTTGAGTCCCATGGTTTAAAGGTGTAGTGTGGGATTTTTAGTGCCATCTGGTGGTGAAGCTTAAGTATTACAACGTGCTCCGGCTCAGCCCCTCCGGCTCAGCCCCTCCCTTTCTGAGCTACGGTGGCTCCACGACTTCAACATCCTAGCGCAATGACTGCCCCATGGCTTCAACAACCTCAAGCAGCCACTCAGAAGAGACAAGTTCTTTTATTTTAGTATACTTACATTATTACCAACGTCTATATACATCAATTGACACCCAAGTTATCATTGCAGCGTCGCAGCATCTGCATTCGTTTTTTTTATGTTGATCGTGGTCTGATTACTGAGCTACTGTCGGTTAGCCACTGGGCTAACATTAGCTACTATGCTATGCTAGTGATGTAGGCCTCAGACCGGGGAAACTACAGAGCTGCGCCAGGATAGGTGACGTAGATACGGCCCATATCACAGCACTTCGACGCAAGCCGCCCAGATTTGTTTATTCAGCACTTTTATAATTTTCTCTATTCCTAGCGTTTCTGTATGATGTTAGCAGGAGGCACATGCATGTTTGTTCCCTGAGTTTTTATCACATGTGTAATCTATGTTATTCATAGAGTGAATTACATACATTATTGTTATTTTTGTTTTCTTCCAACCCCCTTTCAAATGATTGTTTTAAATCATCTGCACACGTTTTTATCACACTTGTGAAACCAGATTGACAATAAAGTCTTGAATACTACATGTAAACCTGCTTGTTGTCAGTGTGTAGAATTAGTTCCTTATCTTCAGTTGCAATTTAGTATTGTTTTTGTTGTACTTTATATATGTATTATATCATTCAATATTATGCATCTCCTAAAGCCTTATCTGTTTTACAGTACATGTGTCTTGAGACGTTTTGAGGACATGAGCCTTGAAGATCTGATGCAGCCGACTGGTTGTCTCCTGGAGAGGCAGCCATGTTGATTCAGGATGCACTAATGAAGCATAACCCCGGCATGGTGCCCCACCTTCTGCTGGAATGCCAGGAGTACCACTTGTGGCAATTGTAGGGGCACGTCCATGGACCAGGAGACATGTGACCAGGAACCTGAGAACTTGACCATTATTATCACACTTTCCCCTGTACTGCACGGTTTTTCATATGTCCAGCGACAGTACACAAGTCTGGGGATGCCAACAGGGAGAACCATTATTCAGCTTATTCATTCATTTGTACTTTATTTACTGGTCATATGTCTCCATGGAAACCATCTTGTCATCCCCAGCCTCTATGTCTGGAAGATCAGGAAACTTGTTTGTTATTCATTTCATGCACATAAATTATTGTTTGTCATTTGCACTCATTCAACTGTTGTTCTACTAAATATTAATAAATAAAATAAGAAGAACTTTTATTATTTTTAAATCAGTTCATAGATGTATTTATTAAATGACAGAAAAACATACCAACAGAACAATGACACATGTGAAGTCCCATCTCATCTCCAGCTCCATGGAATTGAGGTCTTGCTGAAAGCACTTGCATTACTCATGAGTAATATTAATGATAATAATTATTTAGTATAAGATATAAAGTGAATTGTTACTTTTGCTGAAGACTGTGGGCTTTTGGGACCTCTGACCTGCTTCTAGACACTCACCTGGGCACAGATGTTCAATAATAACATCACTCCAATGACAGGTCATTGTAGTCACACCATGTGACAAAGTCCTGGGTCGATTTACTCATCCTCCTGTCCAGTCCTGATACATCCCACGATGGCCATGTCGTCAGCAAACTTCTGTACATGGCAGAGCTCCGAGTTGTAATGAAAGTCGAACGTATACAGGGTGAACAGGACTGGAGAGAGTGCAGTCCCCAATAGTGGTGGCAATACTCCAACAGGACCTGCAACTTTGCTAAGGTGTAGCCTTCTCAGCTTACCATAAACCTGAGCTGCTGTGATTGTGGCTGGTGTGAGGGGGGGAGGGGGGATGTCCTCTTCTGTGCTTGTGATGGGTGAAGGCTGCTGCGTTCAGAGGTAAGAATAGGATGGGGTGATCAAACCTATTAAAGAACCGGTTTAACTGGTCTGCCGTTTCCACATCGCTCTCAATGGAGGCACGTCTCTTGGAGCTGCAGCCAGTGATTGTCTTCATACCCTCCCACACCTCCCTCATGTTGTTGTTCTGCATCCTTTGTTCTATCTTCCTTCTGTATTGCTCTTCCGCCTCCCTGAGCTGGACTCTGAGTTCCTTCTTTATCCGCTTGAGCTCCTGAGTGTCACCATCTTTAAAGGCCTTCTTCTGGTTCAGAAAGCCTTTGATGTCACTTGTTATCCAGGGCTTGTTGTTGGCAAAGCAGTGTATAGTTTTTACTGGAACAACAATGTCCATACAGAAGTTACTATAGTCTGTAGTGCAGTTGACCATCACCTCCATGTTCTCATTGTGAGACCCCTACAACACGTCCCAGTCCGTGGTCTCGAAGCAGTCTTTCAAGGCCTGCTCGGAGACCACCTCCTGAATGAGCGTGTGGTTATTGGTAGTCCCTTCACTCTTTGTGTGTAGTGAGGTTTGAGCAGGACCACATTGTAGTCTGCTTTCCCCAGGGCAGGCAGGGGGGTGGCGCTAAATGCATCCTTCACGTTTGCGTATATCAGATCTATAGTCCTATTCCCCCTGGTGTTACAGTCCACATACTGGTAGAAACCGGTCAGTGTTTTGTCCAGAGTGACATGAATAAAGTGCCCAGAGATTAGCACAAGAGCCTCAGGATGCTGGGTTTGAAGTTTAGCCACAGCGCTGTGGATAACGTCACGAACAGCCTCCGTGTCTACCCGTGGAGGAATGTAAACAATAAGAACAATGGCGTGGCTGAAGTCCCTGGGCAGGTAATAAGGACGTAAACAGCCAGGAGTTCAATGTCTCTGCAGCAGGTGGAGATTTTAATGTTCAAATGCCCAGGATTGCACCACCGTTTGGTGGTCCCCCTCCTTTGCGCTTTCCACAGGCTCTTGTGTCTCTGTTTGCTCTGACTGTGCTAAAGTCTGGTAGCTCCACGTTAGCATCTGGGATGTTGTCCGTTAGCCACGTTTCAGCTAGGCACAGTAAACTGCACTACCTAAAGGTCTTGAGGTTCTTTTTCAGCCCAGCCGGTTCATTGATCTTGTTCGGTAGGGAGTTCACATTTCCCATGACCATAGACGGTACCAGAGGCTTGAATCTCCACTTCTTTGCTAGTCGCTTAGCTTTTAGCCTTGCACCGGCTCTGAACCCTTGGTGCAGCTTCCTTACGTCCACAGGTAAACAGGTGGCACTGAAATGATAAAAGGTGGCACTGAAATAAAAAAAAGAAATGTGCAGGATTTGGGTTTGTGAGCATTTTTATTTTATGTCAACATTTCTTTTTTTTTTTATCAATTTTGTGCTTTTTTGTTTTGTTTTTTTACTAAATGACTCTTGATCAAATTAAACATTCCACCGATAAATGGTTCCAGAGCTCTTATTTTCAAAAGCTGTGAATGTGTATCAATCAACTATGGCTGGAGGCAGTTTCTACCATAAACCCCACCTACTTCATGTTAGTGGATTGGACATGGACCAAACCAAAGTATTTTTGTCTTTCAAAGATTTCTAAGGAGCTATTTGATGACATAAGAAGAGTGAAACAAGAAGTTTTAGAGACTACAAATGAATGTTTTTGCAATATTCAAGGTGGACATTTCCTTAGAAATTGTGACCATGGAGGAAAAACCACTGAATCCTCAATAGACCATGAATATTCACTTCAAACTGAAATTTGACCTTTTGTTGTCATGATGAAAAGTGTTCCACCAAGGATGCAGTTTTATTTTTGGACAACAGCTGTTTTTCAATGTAAGAAACTCAAAGGTAGATGATGAGTGGCGACGTTGACCTTGACGTGTTGAAGGTTGTGTTTGCACAAACAACATCAGGAGTCTGTTTGTGTGCGGCTTTTTAATAAAAACAACTTCGTCAGGCTTTTTTTTAACCCCTGCAATAATCAAAAATTGATTGGGTGTGTTCACTTTGGGGAACTCTGAACACCACGATACATTTTAAATACTGTAGAGCAAACATATGGCCCGCAGACCAAAATTCACAAGCAGATCCAATCTGGCCCATGAGATGACATAGCAAAATTGTAAATTTGACAGAGGAAGACATGAAAGGTAAAGTGTGGGATTTTTAGTGCCACCTGATGGTGAAGCTTAAGTATTACAATAAACTGCAAATGCTCCAGCTCAGCCCCTCCCTTTTTGAGCTACGGTGGCCCCACAACTTCAACATCCAAGCACAATGACTGCCCCATGGCTTCAACAGCCTCAAGCAGCCACTCAGAAGAGACAAGTTCTTTTATATTAGTATACAATATTTCTAACATCTGTAAACATCAATCAACACTCTAGATATCGTTGCAGCACTGTAGCATCTGCGTTAATTTTTTTATGTTGATCGTTGTCTGAATGTTGAGCTACTGTCGGTTAGCCACTGGGCTTACGTTAGCTGCTATGCTACGCCGGTGATGAAGGCCTGAGACGGCGGAAGCTGTATGGAGCTGCGGGGGGAGAGATTACGTCACACGGTCCATATCACAGCAGCTCGACGCTAGCAACACAGTGTTTATTCAGCACTTATATACTATAAACCTACTATAATTTACTTTATTCCTTGTGTTTCTGTATGATGTTAGCAGGAGGCACATGCATGTTTGTTCCCTGAGTTTTATCACCAGATGTGTAAACTATATTATTCATAGAGTTATTATTATTTTTGTCTTCTTCCCCCTCTATTCAAATGATTGTTTTAATTAATCAGCACATGTTTTTAACACACTTGTGATATATATATAAGTGTATATATATATATATCATTCAATATTATGCATCTACTAATGCCATATCTGTTTTACATGTGTCTTCAGAGACATTTCGGGGAGATGAGCCTTGAGGATCTGAGGAACCTGATTGGTCGACTCCTGGAGAGGCAGCCATGTTGATTCAGGATGCATTAATTAAGCATGACGCTGGCATGGTGCCCCACCTTCTGCTGGAATGCCAGGAGTACCACTTGCAGCAATTGTAGGGGCACGTCCATGGAGCAGGAATCTGAAAAACGTGATAATTATTATCACACTTCCCCCTGTACTGCACTGAAGAATGTTTTTCACATGTCCAGCGACAGTACATGAGGACGTCACTGTATTAGACCATATTACAGAGTCTGGGGTACAGGGAGAACCATTATTCACCTTATTTACTCATTGTATTTTATTTACTGGTAATATGTCTCCATGGAAACCATGTTGTCATCTGCAGCTTCTGTGTCTGGACGATCAGTAAACTTATATTGAATATCTTTTCTGTTATCTTGACCATCATTTACTTTGAATATCTGTTATTCATTTCATGAACATTAATTATTGTTTGTCATTTGCACTAATTCAACTAAATATCAATAAAGAAAAAAAGATGAGCTGGTATTATTTTGAAATCAACTCATAGATTTGTTTATGAAAAACAGAAAAACACACTAACAGAACACTGACACATGTGAAGTCCTATCTCATCTCCAGCTCCATGGAATTTAGGTCCTGCTGAAAATACTCGCATTACTCATTTGTAATTATGTAGTAATAAACAGGCATGGCCTCCTGCTGGGAGTCAGATTGGTCCCCTAGTGCCCCTGGTCCTGGGACTCACGGGCTGTGCTCGGGCTGGGGAAGTGGCCTGGGCTTGCCTGGGGGCCCCTTGCTTTCGTGATTCATTGGACTACTGCGCCAGCCTGTGCGCTGGCCCCTTCTGTCACTGGCTCCGGGCTGTCTCCTAGGGCTGGCTCGTTGCCTGCTCTTCTATGCTGTACTTCGGGGGTCTCCGACTCTCCCAGAGGTGCCTGGCCCCTGGCTGCCATGGCTGGTGCCTGTCCGGGGCGGGCCGGGCTGGGCGGTGGGGCCGTTTCCTCCTATTCATGTTTGTAGCCTACAGATGATGAACCTCAGTGTGCACACACACACACCTACCCCTCCTCACATATACATATGCATGCTTCATGTCTGACCACTACTAGGTGAGCCTCTATTAACTCGCTCTCCTTACTTCCTTCTGCTTATTTTTCTTCTTCTCTGATTCATCCCCATTATTTCTTCTTTACTTTCTGCCCCTCCCCTCTCATTTATTTGATGTATGCGTTTTTCTCCCCAAAATGATGTGACACTTGCAATTTTAATTTCAGCACTCACACCCAAATACCTGTCACTGGTGATGGTATTTAGGTTGAATGGCACTGGGGAATGTTTGCTCTTCATGTGTATTTTGAGCAATCTATGCAATCTCTCCCCACCGCCCCTTCTCTCTCTCTATCTGTCCACCCTCTTCTCCCCCATCCTCCACTGTTCTTTGTTTCTCTTTCTATCCACTCTCTGTGCTCCGTCTGGCCTGACATCCTCGCTCACAACACATGAGCAAAAATTCAAAGCATGACCTAATTATTCAAATAAAGGTTAAGTAACAGGAAGGAGGTACATGATTACATACATTCCCCCTGTCAGAGTAAAAATCTGTCAGACACAATCAGGCATCAGGACTTCCAATACTCCATGCCGAAAAGTTGGACAGGACAGGTAAAAAAAAAAAATTATTAATTAAAAAAAAGCAAAAAGCAATGATGCCGGTCTACTTGAGTGTCAGGCCAGAATAACGTGACTTTAATATATTTATTTACATATTATAGAAACACTCTGGTTAATGTGTTAGGTTCATTACACAAGTAATAAAACACATATTTAAGCACTCCAATTAGATTTATTTTTTGTGATTGCCTAAGTTTCACCACCAGATGGCACTAAAAATTGCATCCACACTGCACCTTTAACTGCAACATTTTCAGACTGTACTTTTTTTGCATTATGTCATTATGCCTTGATTTCTTTTTGCCCCATCCACTTGGGATTAAAGTAGGCTGTATGTGGCCCCAGAACTAAAATTACCCCTGACCTTTGCGCTTTAG
Source organism: Chascanopsetta lugubris (assembly GCA_016785325.1). Classification (NCBI taxonomy): domain Eukaryota; kingdom Metazoa; phylum Chordata; class Actinopteri; order Pleuronectiformes; family Bothidae; genus Chascanopsetta; species Chascanopsetta lugubris. The sequence continues at coordinate 17,181 of JAFBJT010015781.1, read as the reverse complement.
CTCATAGTACAATTACACTGTACACACATAGCAAAATGTTTCATTCAGATTAAGAAACCATGGTATTTGACTTAAAATACTTACTTTTCTTGTGTCAACATTTTATAAATAAAAAAAATTGTTGTGGTCACAGATAAGAAGCCCTGACCTCCTTCATATTTGCAAGATGTTGCTGTAACGTTGATTAATTACAAACTTCTTTTTTTTGCTTGTTTGTGAAATTGTTGATTTCTTACTAAAAGATGGTAAAATAAATTCAATGATTTAAAATACCTCAAACAATGAAAGGTGGATCAACAATAGATGACCATATTTTATGAGAGACCCAGTCCCAGTGTCCATAATCAGGGGCCCCTGAAAGTTCAGAGGGGAATTACACCACAGTCCTGATGTGAAAGGACCTTGTATAGTTTCATATCCAGAATCCGTGTAGTTGCTTCTCTGAATTTGTATCTTTTTTGCATAGTGACAGAATGTTTCCCTACAATTTCCTCAAAGTCTCTCCTGAATATCAGTTGAACTGAACAATTTATGCTGGTTAGAAGGTTTGTCTGACTTCTTCCAGGGTTGCAGCAAATACATATATACATTTTTAAATGTATCAAGTGGTTTTAGTGAATATAGTTTGGGACAAAATATTCTTCATTTCCTATCTGGCAACACTGGCGGAGACCTAGTGGACGGAAGAGGAATGCCAACATAACAGGACTGTATACTCAACGTCTTGCAACTCATAAAAGACAGATTTCACAGCAAATTATTGACATGATTTGGTTTTGTTTCAGATCCAAACATCAAAACCCACATCCCATTACTGCTCTAAATGCCTCTCATGTGTCGGAGAATTATCTGGAACAAGGAAAAACACAAACAAACAAAAAGCCTAGCGACCCAGTGTGTCTCCTGACTGTGAAAATGGAGCTTTTGGCTCCATAATAATACTGTCCCTCCCTCTGGGCTCTCAGTGTGATCAATAATTCCTTCAGCCCCCAGATCCACCACTGATACGGCTCTTTGATGTGGACCAGAGAACAGAGGGGGAGAGGAGGACCGGGGACGGGGGGAGCAGGGGGGGGGGGGGGGGGGGGGGGGGGGGGGGGGGGGGGGGGGGGGGGGGGGGGGGGGGGGGGGGGAGCTTGAGCTCAGGGCAAAGAAGAGGCTTCATTATTTCAGGCAGGTGTTGATCGCTCATCGTCAATTAGCTCTTTATTTTGTCAGTTGGGGAAACAACCGATATGAGCCTGAGTATGGACCACAGATTGTATATAAAGATGGACATAGCGTCCGTGACATCACCCATTGGTTTCTACAGAGTGCTTTGGAAGCAAATCGTGGGCATGTCCCTCGTCGGCCGTCTTGCTGAATCCTAACCCCTTCTACTTCCCAGTTCATTCAAAACGGAACACACACAGAGCTGTGGGTAGGCCCATGTTACCGTCACATCCCCGGCCGTACGTGCCAGGTTGGCCCAGCTGTCAGTCAAGAGGCCACGCCTTCAAATATGTGCAATTTCAAACATTGATAAAACGAGAATAAGTCCCGCCTCCATGCAGTTGTTATGGGAAAACGTGACTGATTGAGACCAAAACCGAAGTTTGTGCCAGACTTTAAACATGTTTCATTCACCTCTGAAGTTGAACATTTTAACATGGGAGTCTAGGGGAATTGCTCCCTTTTGGAGTCAGCCCCCGGTGGCCACCCTGTGAACTGCAAGTTTCTTCACTTCCTATTGTGCTTCAACAGTCTGCACTGGAGGTTGCTCCTTGGTCTGGATGTGAACGTTCCTCTTCTTGAGGGAAATTCTCATTCTTTTTATTATGGGATGTTTGAAATTTTAGAAAGCAAAAGTAAAATTAACTTTTAATCTCAAACTTTCTGTCTTCAAAAAGGAAAACTGCGACTTTTCAATTTTAAACTGCCAGGGAGAAATATGTGGAGGGCGGGGGGGGGGGGGGGGGGGGAGCGCCCGCCCTGGGGAGTAGCTGGATGATTTGGGGGCAGCGAGCTCTCTGAGCTTTTATGGGTGGAGCCATTGTGGGTTTGACTTGTGCTTCTGGCAGATGGGCTCAGAGACGGCAGGGGCAGAAATATGGACGTCGTCGTTGCCGGGTGGTTGTGCAGCATATAACATTAATAAACCACCTCCATGCATCATCCTGTGCCCCCCCCTCCACCCTTCCGGCCTGGACCACTGCCCAGACCAAAGAGATTGAAAGTCATTTGAATCCGGGTGCAGTGCAACAACTTACATGGAATGAAAAGGTACTGGTGTGGACGACCACTGAATAACGATGTAGCAGAGGGGCGGAGCTCTTGGTTCAGAGATAAGAAGAGGAAACCCGCTCCCAAACCACCTGAATACAATCATCATCATGTTCTTAGTTGTTTCTTTAAAGGAGCAGTGTTTAAGATTTGGTGATATCCACTGGTGGAGTTGCATGTGACATACCTCACCTTACTCCATTGTCATTAAACCTCAAAAGGTGGTAAGTACTCCACTCTGGGCTATTGTAAAAACATGGCGGCCTCCATACAGAGGACCTACTCCTGGTGTAAATACTGTATATCTTAAAAAAACAATAATGAAAAACAACTATAATAACAATAAATTAATGGAATAAAATGATGAAAGAAATAATTATGAAAAAAAGATAACAAACCATAATGTATATTAAGGCCTTTTTGGGGTAATGTAAAAAGCAAGTCATACATTTAGGTGATGATTAGGCGTGGTATCGATCCGATACCAACTAAATACTGGGCTAGTATCGGCGAAAATAATCCCGATACTTTTATACTCTTTACTTGAAATGTCATGATCATTGAATAATTTTGTGGTTTCGCCTTTAGTTAGTTGATTATGATTATGATATAACACTAATAAAAATATTTTATTTACTGACTACAATAATGGTTAACCATGTCACAGTATTAAAAATAATAGAATAAAAGGATTATTATATTATATTCAGCCATATTCATATTTCAGGTTTGAGGTTTAAGTGTATATTTTTGAGTTCCAGTAAAAACATTAAGATTTTTTTAACTAACTGAATTCATAATGGTGTAATCAGTCTGCTAAAATAGCCTCTCTGATCACCAATGACACTGTGAAAAACATTATCTAATACTGGAGATTACCTGGATTCTCCTGATGAATTTCTGCCAGAGATCTCTGTCTCTATGTCGGGTGTCTGCTTTGGGTTTGGGGGTCTCCCCCCTCCTCCCCCTTCCTCAATTTGTTGTGCAGCTCAGAAGTCTCTCAAGGGTGAGCTGCTTTTATATGTTTGTGAAAATTCAAATCAAATCAAATCAAAACTTATTTATATAGCCCGCATTTACAAATCAGAGTTTGTCTCATATGGCTGAACAGGGTGGGTAATATCCTCGGTACTTGGACCCACTCCCAGGATGGATAGACGTGCAATAGATCAATTAGAATGTTCAATAACAATGCAAACATTATAAATGTGAATGATTGAATGTTTATGTCCATCTTTGTTTTGGTCTTTTCCGATCTCCAGGTTCATTGCAGCTCGCTGACATATTCAGGACCCACCGTCAGATCAGTCATGGCTTGAGACTTGGGATGCTGGTGTCCTCGTCACCGTCTTGGCTTCGTCTTGTTCTCCAACTGTGGCAAAGCTGGAAAAACAGTTGAAAATTGTTTAAGATAGTGCATGTGGTTTTCTCAGTTAAATGTAGTAGGGAACATAGAGTTTGTGGCAAGTGTGAGAATTTGAGGACAAGGGTGCTCAATCTATGAGCTCATTCTAATGCATGGTGGGAAATTAGCCCCAGCAGTCTAAGCCCATAGCAGCATAGTGTGTGGACTATTCAACTCAGGTCTGGTCTGATCTAGTTTTGACTAAGCTATGTCAAAAAGGTAAGTTTTGAGCCTCACCTTAAAGGTAGAGCCAGAATCAGACTCCTGAACTGAGAGTGGGAGCTGGTACCACAGGAGAGAAGCTTGGTAACTGAAGGTTCTACCACCTGTTCTACTTTTATTGATTCGACCAGTAGGCCTGCATTTAGAGACCAAAGTGATCTGGATGATATGGAGTGATTATTTCTCTAATGTAAGACAGGCTTGATTATTTAGGGCCTTGTAAGTAAGAAGTAGGATTTTGAAATCGAATCGACTTTTTAATGGGAGCCAGTGTAAAGAAGCCAAGTTATATGATCTCGTCTTCTGGTTCCAGTCAGTATGCGAGCTGCAGCATTCTGGACCAGCTGGAGGCTTTTCAGGGACCTACTGGGACGTCCTGACATTAAAGAGTTACAGTAATCCAACCTAAAAGTTATAAAGGCATGGGTTAGTCTTGTCAGGGTAGGATATTTCTAATTTTCTTCATATGGCGCAGATGGTAGAAGGCTGTTCTAGATATCTATTTGATTTATTGGTCAGATGATAAGTCCTGGTCAAATAAAGCTCCCAGGTTCCTCAAAGTAGAGCAGGGCACAAGGGTGTTGCCATCTAGGGCTATTGCCTGATTTAACAGTGGCGCACTAAGATGTTTCGGCCCTAAGACTATGACCTCAGTGTCTGTGTTAAGAGGTAGAAAGTTCTGGGTCATCCATATCTGAGTTTAATTGAATGATTTGGGTCATCAGGCCTTGTGGATGAGTACAGCTGGGTGTCAATTTCCACGCATAGCAGTGGAAATTAACATTATGATTTCTGATAATGTTGCCTAATGGCAGCATGTAGAGAGTAAAAAGAATTGGACTACAGAACCTTGTGGAACTCCATAGTTAACTTTAGTGCACATGGAGGATTCCTCATTTACATTAACAAATTGAAATCTGTCTGATAAGTAGGATTTAAACCAGACAAGTGCCGTTCTTCTAATCCCGACATCTTGTTCGCTGTAGGATCTCATGGTCTATAGTGTCAAATGCTGCATTGAGATCCAGCAGGACCAGTATGGAAACAAATCCTTTTTCAGAGGCCATGAGAATATCATTTGTTACCCGTAATAGTGCAGTCTCTGTGCTTTGGTGGATTCTAAATCCAAACCGAAACTTTTCATATAAACCATTGCTATGCAGCTGGTCACACAAATGGGCTGCCACAGCTTTTTTCAAAATCTTTGATATAAAAGGGAGATTAGAGATTGGTCTGTAGTTTGCTAGGACGCCACTGTCGAGGGTGGGCTTTTTAAGTAAGGGTTTGATTACTGCTATTTTAAAGGCCCGTGGGACGTAGCCACTCAGTAACAAAATATTAATTTTGGTCTTATATAGTAATATCAATTTGTGGGAGGACCTCTTTAAGGAGTCTAGTTGGTATAGGGTCCAACTGACATGTGGTTGATTTAGAGGAGTAGACCAGTTAATTGGCAGTGTTATCACAGTGGCGAATGGCTTTTCTTGCACACATCACCTGTGGCAGTGTCCCAATGAGCTACAGTGAATAAAGTCCACACAGCGCTTCTTTCTCGGGCTGCTCTCAGTGCTCTCTCTGTCTCCCAGCTCTCCCACAGAGCAGGGAGGAGGAGGGGCAAAGTGTGCCTGAGTGAGCAGGAGAGAGAGAGAGAGCGTACGCGCGAGAGAGAGAAAGAGAGAGGGGTGCGTTGTTTGCACAGACTGACCTGGAGCGACGCTGCGCTTGCATGAACTCTGAGGAAAGACGTATAGAAGAGAAACTGCAACAAAAGTATTGATCTTTTCAAGCTAGTATTGATCCAATTCCGAAACTCACCTAGGTATCGATACTATTGATATTTGGATCGATATGCCCACCCCTAGTGATGATGCATTTGTAAAAATGTCAATATAGAAATGTTTTGTACATTTCTACAGAAAAGCAACGTAAATTGACTGAAATCTTACACACTGCACCTTTTTAAAACAGAACATTTAGTTCATTACAGGTGAAGCTGCTGTTTTGTCATGTCATGTCATCTTCAACCGCTTATCCAGTAATCTGAGTATGGGATATTTCTACCAAAGGGCCATTGGAGGTATTGGTGTCAAGACCAGTGACACTGCAGCAGCAAGTGGGAACCAGTAACCAGTGAATACACTGACAATATTTCTACACATAAAAAGTGGCATGTTTGGCGGACTCTTAGGGGTGTGTCTCTCACCCGGGTGGACCATGGGAAGTGGCGGCGTGTCTTGAGCGCCCTATATAAAGAGGCGCATGTGTGTATGCTCTCTCTCCTCTCTTGTGGCTCCCAACAAACCTGCAGACCCAACGTCATCTCTGTCGTTCTTCCTTCCTGCCAAATGGCAAGATGTTGCTCAGTGTAGGGTCTGACTCTTGTTGGCAGGCAAACCTCATTCTGCCACATTGGTGACCCCAACGTGATGCTTGAGACAACAGGAGACAGTGTTTCCTCATTGGCCATGATATCACCCCAACTCACACAGCCGGCCGACTTCGCCACGTCTGTGACGCTTCCAGAGTTTTGGCAATGCTACCCGGCTCTGTGGTTTGAGCAAACCGAGGCGCTCCTCCACCTGCGAGGAATCGCTGCAGACGACTCCAGATATCTTGATGGTCGCAACTCTGGACCAGCAGTCCACGTGCCATGTCATGCAGCTGCTGCAAGACCCGCTGCTTCGCGAGACGTTCGCCGCACTCAAGCAGCCCCTGCTCAGGAGGTACAGCCTGTCTGCTGTGGGGAGAGCAGATAGACTGCATGCACTGCCCCGTTCCGGTGGTGGTGCAGCGCGAGACCTTTTGGACAATATGCTGTCGTAGCTGGGTTCAGAGGATGGTGGTTTCCAGTTTCCGCATATCTTCCGCGCCGGATCCAGTGCCTGGCCGCTGAGGACTTCCGGGGTTTGGCTGAGGACGTGGATCAGATCCAACTGACTCTTGCTCCAGGGGTACCCTCTGGATTTTCTGGGGGCCCTTGGGTTTTTCTGGGGGGGGGGGGGCTGTGTGGCAGACTCTTAGGGGTGTGTCTTTCACCCAGGTGGACCATGGGAAGTGCGGCCCTGTCTTGAGCACCCTATATAAAAAGGCACACGCATATATGCTCTCTCTCTTCCCTCATGGCTCCCAACAAACCTGCAGACCCACTGTCATCTCTGAGCCATTCTTCCTTTCTGCCACATGGTTGCCAGACGTAGCCCTGTGTAGAGCCTGGTTCTTGTTGGCGGGCGAACTGCATCCTGCCACACATGTGAAATGAACTGGAGTTCAAGGGCAACGGACCACATGTGTCAAACACAAGGCCCGTGGGCCAAATGTAGCCTGCGAGATCATTTTATGTGCTCCACAAACCTGGATCTCGAATGACAGGTAAGTGGCGAGGTGTGAGCCCAATGAATGACCTGAGACCGCATGGTTTCAGGAACAAATAGGCGGGCAGCCACTACATGCCGGGCTCACACCAATTTTAGCAGGATGAAATGGTGAGTTAAATGCGTGAAAGGTGATGTGTTCAACATGATTATTAATAGACATCTTGATCGGTTCAGTGCTGCGGGCGATCCTACAAAGTTCGTTCCCGTCTGGGCGCTGGCCGTGACTGGGAAGGGTAATGGGGTTAGCTTAATGTCCAGTTCTTGGATTAGCTAATGTCAATTAAGTTTTTGTAGATTTGCTTCCCCTTTTGGAGTCTGACTTGGGTCAGAGCCCAGAGAGGATAATTGGACAGACTATGTACTCTTACTGATGTCTTTATGGGCTGAAGAGGAAGTCATTTGCCTACTGGACACAAAGCTCTCTGATGTCCAAACTGTCCGCAGTAGAAACACATTCCCTCCTGTAGGCGTCACTGTTGTTCTTCAGGTGAGAGCTTGGTCCGTCCGATCTGCATGGGCTCCTCCGTGTAGACAGGAGGCGCTGTGGTGATCAGTCCTTGGGGCATGCTAGGTGAAGGCCTTGTCATGGATCGTGGTGGTGGGGGCGATCTCAGCCTGAGGTAACAAGTGGTGACTTCCTGACTCCTCTTCTTGTCCTTCTCCTGCTGCTGCACGGCCTGGTTTAACACGCCAAAGTGCTTCTCGTGTTCACTCAGTCGTGTCCCTTGGGCTTCGAGTGCAGCTTTCACTGCTCTGGTCAAGGCTTGGTCCATAGTTTGGCCAGTACGTCCTGTTGAGGATTCACACAAGGGTTGGACCCGATTGCACGAGGCCATAAACAGGATGTGGTTTAAAGAGCTTTATTATACTGCAAAACTGTAAGAATCTATAATCGATCAATACTGACGAAACACAAATGACGCTCTGGCCGTGTTTATGGGGAGAGACGGTAATGAACACCAGGTGCAGACACTTTGGGAATCAGACGAGACGCTGACAAAGACAGACAAGGTGCACAGGGGAAGATGAGAAAAACCCCTACCAAAAATAAAACAGGAAGTTGCACAGAACCTAACCTAACATAAATGGCAGTCCATAACAGTGCCTCTAATAGGCTCCTTTGACATAACACTAGAATAAACACTAACACTACTGAAGGTATATGTGTGTGTTTCCCTGTTGACAAATTGCTCAATTATTTCTCTCCGATCTGTTCACACATTTACTTTTATTTGTCGACAGGAGCCACATATTTGATTCAAGCTTTTTATTAAAGTGTCAAATAAACACTGGTGACCCGGTTCGAACAAGAAATAAACAGGCAAATTAACCTGAGTTGAGTTTATGATGAATTCACAACCCTTAAAACCATTAAGGATAAAACTCTATTAATCAAGTTAAATAAGCTTAATTTGGAAGAGTCATTAATCCGAGTGTTAATTAGCTGCTTCTACAGCACAGAGCAGCTGGTCATCGATTCATTATAGAATAATTCGATCTAGTGAAATGAATTCTCATACTCACATTAGTTATTTCAAATAATGTCATGAAAATGTAACCTGGGTGAAAAGATTGATGTTTGGACATTTTGGTTTCAAGGTGCAGTGTATAACATTTTGTCACATTGATTTTACAGTGGCCCAGAGTGGATGTACTAAACGTCTACTGAGTTTGAATGACAACTGAAGTTTCCTGCATGCTCAGAAGGGTGAGGGTGAGGTGATGGGAACAACATGCAACTTCACCCCTAAAGGTCACCAAATCGTACACACTACACCTTGATGTGTCACTCATGTCTATTTTTTTTCTTTTCGGCTTCCAGCACAGCTTCAAATTCAAAATGGTTTGAATAAATTGGGCAGAGAAACAACATCACCATTATTCACTTTACCTGTCAGTGGTCAGAAAAGCTTATTACAAAATGCAACCTGTATAATTTCATATACATATTTAATTTGACAGGAAGCAATTTAATTTTGCTGTTAAACACATTACACCGCAGACATGAGTAACATGGGAACAATTGGTGGGGAACCTTTAGGACTAATTAATGAGCCTTATATAGTCAATCTATATATATATACATCATCCACATCATTATGTGACAATCCAGACACACGGAAAAATTCTGTGCGGTCAGAGAGAGAACAAAAGTAAAGACGTAATTGACAACAACTCCAACTGCTGCCAGCCAAGTCTCGATTAACCATGACATAATCCACACTGGTTTGTACCAGCTGTCAATCACAGTATCCATGCCCCAGGATTCTACTGCTGTTTTGAGGAAGTAATGGAGACAATAAACTCCTTTTATGAAATGTGAAGTGGATTTGCCTTTGCTGGGCATTTGAGAAAGCACTGATGTCAGGCACTAACACGCATGTATCAAAGCCATGACCTGTGGGCAAAATGTGGCCCCCAAGATCATTTTAGGTGTCCTGCGAGAGTTTAAAGACATATGATTGTCTAAAAATAAAGTCTAAAGGGTACATTGCCACATTTTATGAGTAGCAATATACGTATTCAGTGGGTTTACATTTTCATATGTATGTAAATGCATATACAATATTTGTAACTTGAATAAATGTTAAAGTATGAAGGCAGTTATTTTACAATATGTTAAGTAGTAATTACATTTAGTCCCACAATTAAAAGTAACCCCCTGAGAGCAACCATGATGCTGAAAATGAGTCACACATTGGTTTCTCATTTACATAATTCATCATCGGCCGATGGAACAAAGATCAGAAAAGTGGTCAATTAAGACCAAGGGTTAACTGTGTCTGAAGTACTTTTAGGGACACAACCTCATCCCCTTCTGCTTGTTCAACAGGGAACAAGGCCGCCACTGTGAGAGGCCATTTGAGGGGAAACACTTTGGGGTGATTGAATGGAGATAGGATGGGTAGAGGAACAGGTCATTTCTCCGAGATGCATAAGAGGATGGATGGCAATCCACTCCTCCAATCCGCCAAATCACCCATTTGTCTTTTGTTATATTGTCTCATGGACTCACACCAGCAACCGGGGGCAGGTGATGTAAATGAGTGAATCGCAATGTGGGACAGAGGAGAGCAATATTGATAGCTGATGTAAATGTAATCAGGTTAAAATGGGGTCGGGTTATTTTAAAAATTTTCACTCGTAATTGACAATAGCGAAAAACAACTCAACTTTGGTCATTTTAGTCACTTCTAAAAAATACTTCAAAACAATGACATACTGGTATTTTCAGGAATTTATAATCAATTAAATGTAAAAATAAAATGTTTTACCCTAAAATGAACCCATTAATACATATTTACATGCGGAGCGGGTCCTCTCTGGAGGGCGCCATACTTGTACAGTAGTAAAAGTGGATGTACTAAAGATCTTTTGAGTTTTAATGACAACTGAACCTATCATATGTTTTCCTGCAAAAGGGTGAGGTGATGGACACAACATACAACTTGACCTCTAGAGGTCACCAAATCTTACACACTTCACCTTTAATGTACACATTTAGAAATTGCACCTGACCCCATTAGATCTTCACCACAAGGGGAGGCTCCATGGGATTGACAGAGGCACATGAGGACATGGGGTAGCATGGGTTCAGTATCTTGCCCAAGGGCACTTCAGCATGCACAAGGAGGAAGACCGAGAGCAACCTCTGGTGCAGATGGATGAAGCACAATAGGAGGTGAAAAAACCTGCAGTTTATAGGTTCGCCACTGGGAGCTGACTCCAAAAGGGAGCAAATCTCCATAGTCTCCCATGTTAAATCAGTCTGATACAAACTTTGGTTTTGGTCTCAACCAGTCACGTGCCACCATGTACCCGCCCCCTCCCCCGTAAGGGGGGGGGGGTGAATTATTTTCTAACTTACTAATTTTTATTCTTATTTTTAAGAATTTTAATTTTAATTTTAATTTTCTAATTTTTATTTTGTATACGTTTGAAACAATCCATAATTAAGGGTGTGGTCTCTTTAATGACACCCGAGCAAATCTGGCATTTACTGCGGATGGGGTGACAGCACCATGGGCCCACCCACAGCTCTGTGTGCATGTGACCCTTCTTTATATACAAATCTTTTTTTCAAGATTTGTCCATGTTTTGTGGGACCTGTAGTGCCGCCCTGAGGGCAACAGTTAAACGGGTTGTGGTTGGGGTAGCAGCTCTGCTCAGGTAGCAAGATTTGTTCTTGCACCAAGACTCTGCAGCTGCCTCAGTACTTGGGTACACAGATAAATGTCAAAGCAGTTTTCTCATTCTGGAAAGGTTCCACAAAAGAGTCAGATCTGCTTGTTCAACATGAGGGGGGAGGTACTTAATGGCGGTGGTGGGGCTGGTCCATTAGTAATCAATAGATGTTCAATTAGCAGTGAGAATCACACAGGTGGTGTTGATGGTGGCGTCCAAGGTGGAACAAGGTCCAGGGCATCTGTCGAGTGGAGCAGCACCAGATAGGCTGCACGTGGACATCTGTTCACCACCGAGCTCCAAATTAACAATATCTCCTTCACCACTTCACTTCACAAGCATGAATGTAGTGGTACCGACACTGAAGATCTAAACGCTTGCATTGAAATTGTTGTAGTAAGATATGTTTGCATTAGGCCATTAATGTAATTAATGTATCCATTAATGTATTCACACAAGTTAAGTCTATTAGAATGTACCAAGTACCAGGGTGTACCAGGCTTGCTTTTCGTAACCTTTGAAGTCAAGATGTTTAATGGAAAAATGAATTCCATTTTTATTTGAAATCAAACTGTACTCCCTTTTTCTTATAAGTCAAAATCTATTGATTTTATCTGAAGTAAAATTGTATTTTGTTTTTAGTTGAAGTCACAATGTTTCAAGTCAAACTGTACTCCCCTTTTTAAAATCAAAATGTACTCCCTTTTACATTGAAGTCAAACTGTACTCCCATTTTTCTTTGAAGTAAAAATGTAATCTTTTATATCCTGAGAAGAACGATATGTAACACAACAAATGCTCCTGCCACTGATCAGTGTCTGGGTTCTACCTCTGTAGCTTTACAACTGTAGGTAGAGTACAAACACTGCGAGCACGAGAGGCTGTGCAGCCCCCTGTCAGAACTGGTCTGGACATACAGTACCGTGTACTGTGATCCTCAGCGGGGGAAACCTAGATACACCAGTCACCGACCCGTATATCAAGCTCTCAATCTGCCACATGCTGAAGAGGGAAAATAAATAGCCTTCATCTCGCCTCGTCTGAAAAGTGGTAAATCTTGCCCACATGTGAAAGTGGGACATGGCTGAGCACGAGGGGGGCGGCGGGAGGGGGGGGGGGACAAGGGCACTGGAGCAGTGAGGAAAGCATTTTAGGTCCCCCCTCTTCGCCGTCATTACATTTCATCAATATTTACTGAGAATTTAGACTCCTCCTCCTCCCAGGGGGACGTCCCTGCTGCTACTGCTCAAATGACCTTGCCCTCACCACACTGATTTCTCGTGTTGACAAAGCAATCATTGGCAACCGGTCTGCAAACGTCATATGTTTTGTCCTCATCTCTGAATTGGCCTGCTTCCCTCATCCTGAAAGGAGTCCAGACCGATTCAGACGTGTCTCATAATTACAGACGTGTCAGTACTGATTTTCATCAACATGTGTCGTGTGATGATCTGGCAGGAATGTTAACGAGCTCCTCAATTGGAGTTAATCAGCGACTGCCTCAGCACTCCACCCGTCGTCCTCTGTTGGGCTTGTGCATTCTGTGATGGAGCCGGCAGACGATAAGACGTTACACGAGATATCTGACTTCCAGGTTCTCCTGGGTTTCATAAAAGGAAAGTGCTTCCCCGGCAGAATCTTTTCTTTTTTTTCAGTCAAAGTTTATGTCCACTCGCTACTCTCAACTCGGTGTACAATCCCCTCGCTTAATTAGCAAAGCTATTTCTTCCTGAGACATGTCGACCCAGAGGGTCAGGGATTCAGAGATGCCTAACTCCTCCTATTTCCTGGTTCATCCAGAAATGGGCACCTAACTCTTCCCTACTTCCTAGTTTAGCCAAAAACGGACAAAGAGCTGGAGCATAGATAGAGCTGGGCTGGGCTGGGCTCATGGTGCTGTTGTAGCATGCACTGGTCAACCCAGATGTCTCTCAAGAGGCCATACCCCAAATCATGCACAATCAAATTAAAATAAGCCCCCCATCAGTTGTCACAGGAAACATAAATGTGTATACTTCCTGGTTCATCTAAAATCTGGCGCGTAACTCCTCCTACTTCCTGGTTCATCCATATACGGGCAAAGAGCCGGCGGACGATGAGACGTTACACTAGATGACTTTCATGTTCTCCTGGGTTTCATAAAAGGAAAAGCGCTTCCCCAGCAAAATCCTTTATTTTATTTTTTTCTTTTCTAGTCAGAGTTTATGTCCACTCGCTCCGCTACTCTCGACTTGGCGTACAATCCCTCGGCTTAATTAGCGGAGCTATTTCTTCCTGAGACAGGTCCTCCCAGAGGGTCAGGGATTCACAGAAACTCTCCAGCACTTTGTTCATTTTAATGTTCTGCGGTTGGGAAATCTTTTGACACTTTGTGAAGGGGGGTAGTTCCGACAGGGGGGTTGTTCCAAGAGAAAAGGTCTGCAAGTCCAGACCGTAGTCAACCTTAAAAGTCAGTCTTTTCTGTTCAACATCGTTACCTAATTAACTGGATGTCTGAAAGGAGCGTCGCTTTAAATATCATGTGATTATTACAGAGGAGACATTCGACCAATCAAAGCAGAGGTGAGTGAATGAAATCTTAAACTTTTTAAACATGAGTCAGGGCTGTTCTTCTTGTATTTCACTTGTTAGTGCATCTGAAAACAAAGGAAACTGTGCAGTCAACGTATATTAAAAATCATGTATTATATTATATTCATATTGAATGAAAATATTGAATTCAATTAATTTTAATAAAAGAAACATTTATATTGAATGAAAATATTGAATAAAATATTTTATTCAATATATACAATGTTTGCATTGGAATAAAAATATTGAATGAAACATCTTCAATTTATATTGAATACAATATTTTATTCAATAAATAAAATATTTATATTGGCTTTTAGTACAGGGTAAGGATTTGATTTTAATGTCTGTTGTTTGATTTAACTTTTTAAATGTATATTTTAATCTTATTTTATCTTAATTCTAATCTATTTTACTGTTTCTACTGTTCAACTCTATGTTTTTTAATTATTAAAAGTGCTTTATGAATAAAGTTGCATTGGATTGTTAGTTAATCTGAAAAAACTGGAAAATGTACAGTCAAAGTAAATTAGAAATCATGTATATATCTATATTATATTTCTGAATAAAATATTCAATACAATATTTTATTTGATAAATACATTCTTATCGACTAAAAATGTGTTTAAAAATTCAAGATAACAACACATGAATAGATTAGTCGAATAATTGAGGTACTCCATTTAAATAAGTAATATAAACATGCACAGCCCAATAATTAGATTACTTGTAAGTCTCAGTAACACTATTGTAATTTCATATAGTCAATAATGTTATTTCCATACAGTCGATATTGAATCTAATGTGATTTGGTAGTGAGAGTGACATACTGCTTAATTAATTACACTTTGCTGACCTGGCAGAGCATTTTCACTTATAGCAACTGTCATTGTTTTTGGTCACTTGGGGTCATGAGGACAAATTAATTAAATCCAACATGTGGCTGGTACGCTATAACGTTCACGTTATGAAACTGTGTTAGCAGCTTTAGTTGACATTCAATCCCATATTTCAATGATTAGGCATCCAGTGTGGGTTTAAACATGAATTGTAAACATAAAGATGGACGTAACGTCCTTGACATCATCCTGACCGTTTCTGCAGAGTGTCTATGAGGCTTGAAGTGGGGCGGTTCACTCGTCACCATCTTGCTGGTGCCTAACTCCTCCTACCTCTTGATTCAAACAAAAATGGGCAAAAAATCTGAGCTTTTATTTTGAAGGGGATTTATTCTGTGTCGGTAGTGCCATCTACTCCTTAACAGTAACCAGCGAGTTTGTTTAAATATGCTAATTGACGATTGCCATCATCTTTTCATTAAGTAAAAAATGTGCCTCGATTTAGTTCACGGCTCATCATTAAGGGGTAATGGTGGGTCCCCAAACCATACTAATTAAGAACCACTGCCATAGGCAATGTGAAAGAGCTGTATTTAATTTTTAACTTTTTAATTTTAACTGAATCATACATCTGCCTTATGTAATCCATATATATTACACAAGCAAAGACATTTGACATTTAATGAAGTATGGTCCATAAAGAGAAATCATATAAATATGTTTTACCCCATGCTTTTCAGAGTGACATTGGAGGCAATTGATAAGTACTGAATATGATTTTTGAATGATCATAGTGCCTGTGAAATAATCATTTCTAAATAAATCATCAACAACGCTAAACCTGTTACATATTGCTGTTGTAATAGTTTTATCAAATGAGATGAAAAATAAGGTTTTTGTCTGCCATCTGTGATAGAGTGGTGGCTCTCTGTAACACAACACATGGGCAGGTCTGGTAAATAAACATAAGTGCCTTATATGGACGTATCAAAAAAAAACAAATAACTAGCTTTATCGTCCCACCCCACATTGGCTCTCTTTACGGCTGAAAGCTTTCGACAGTTGGCAGCTCTCTGGCACAATCATCCCCCGAGCAGAATTTGAGGCCTCTATCAGGGGAGCCTAAACCACACAGATCTACATGAAACACCTGGGGGTGGCCATTACGGCTCTGCAGCTCGGCACTACCCTCCACTCCCCAATCCAGAATGCAATGACCCCCACAGGAGCGACTGGGTCGTGCTTGAGGCTCCACTGAGGCAGCACATCGCTGGAGGGAGACAGAAGGGACTAATTACCAGATACTGATGTTAGTTTTGAAAGTCCAGTTTGTATCCTGCAAGATGATATTTGTAATATCAAGTTGTTTTGATTATTATTTGTCTGACTTTCAGCAGGATTACTCAGAATATTACAGCCAATTTCCATGAAAACGTGAAGTTTTAGGAGGAGAGAGATTAACGGATGGATCCAGGAATTTGTTTTTCCTATTTATTTATTTTTTTCACCATAGATAGGGCATAAGCTTCGGTGGAGGCCGGGCCTCTGCAGGGAGCACTCTAGTATTCAAAAGGTTCTTTCTGGGAGGCCAGCTTTTAATGTAGCATGGTGGCTGCATGCAAGCATCTCTTAAAGGAGCAGTGTGTCAGATTTGATATGTCATTGTTTTGCAATTTTTTTTTTCCATTGACAAAATGAACAAAATCGTATACACTGCACCATTAAGCTTGAGCCCCTGCCGTTTTACCCTAAAGAGGTTTCTGAGCCAGCTCTCATAGACAGATACTGACGTTTAGACAGATATTGCTGGTTGTGCACTTTTACTATCGTAAAGACGTGGCGGCCCCCGTAGAGATGACCTGCCCCTCATGTAAATATACATTAAAGGGCTCATTTAAGGATCACGGAAGAAAATAAAACAATTAGGTGATTATTAATTCATGAAAATATCAGTATGTAATTGTTTTGTAATATTTTTCAAAACGGACATAAATCTTACACACTGCAGCTTTAACTGCAGCAAACATCAGTACATCTCCTGAACCATATGATTCTTGATTCCAAAAAGGTCCATATAGTACCCATTATCAGCCACTATATCACTCAATAATAAGTAGATCTATAGCGGCTTTACAGCTGTTTCTATAAAACACGCTCTGAGCATTATCAACCTAATGCTCTGGGTTATTTCCCTCCATCACGCCAAACAGAGCCTCATACTCATTTTTGCCGCTTCCCTCTGAATTGTTCAAATTTCGATTCCTCCATCATGTTACAGCAGGGGTCTCAAGCTCGCGGCCCGCGGGCCAAATGCGGCCCCCCG
>JAFBJT010015766.1:0-15037 GCA_016785325.1 Chascanopsetta lugubris | reverse complement strand
CACACACACAAATCAAACTCCCCCCACCCCATCTCCACCCAACCCGTCTTCTCCCCTCCCTCTCTGCCCCCCCCCTCACCCCCTCGCTATTCTGTTCTCTCATTCGCGCCCCTCCAAAATATCTTGAATACAAAAGCCACTCCACATGTTAGCAATCCCCCCTCTCTCTCTCCTTCTCTTCCTCCATCCAATCTCAGGGCCGTCCTATCAATCCTCTCTCGCTGTCCCTCCCTCTCTTTCTCTCTTTCTCTCTCTCTCCCCCCACCTCCTCTCGGTTGCCCTGTGTGTTTGTGTTTGTGTATGTGTGTGTTTTCGCTCTGTCCATTTCCTCTCAGCTGATAGAGCAAGGTGTGCTTTGCTTTGCTCAGCAGTGAAGGCATAGAAGCGAGAGAAAAGGGTAAGGTGGGGGCGGGGAATACAGCCAGCCGATTGGACGTGTGCTAAGGGGGTCGGTGCAGGGGGGAGGGACCAGGGGAGGGAGGAGGCGTGGAGGGGGAAAGCTGGAAACCACGCCCACCCCCCCGCCGTCCAGCCCTGCTCGGCCTGCTCCGCACAGAACTGTAGAGCACTTTCCCCCGTGTGTGTGTCAGTGTGTGTGTGTTAGTGTGTGTGTTAGTGTGTAATCGTATCACATGTGTTGGTGTGTGTTTGCAAGAGTGAGTGTGAAAGAAACACACTGAAAGATAATGTCAGAGAATGAACACACAAACATCCATGCATTCCTTCAGCCCAGGTGCCTTTGTTGTCGTTTCTGACATGAACTCTGAAAACACTTGGTCTGGACCTGAAGACCTGGATCCACTGTCAGAGTCGGGGCCCCATTCTGTCCTATACAAGCTGCTCACAGGTATATGAAGCATAGAAGTATATTATGGCTGCATTATTGTGTATGTGTAAATATGATGATGGGGACCATGTTTATTATTGCACAGTGTTTCTATCATTTGTGTATATGTGTATGTGTATGTATGATATGGGTGCATGGGTTTCCCATGCTTGTATGTGCATGTGTACATATATGTATATGTCTGTATATGTATGTATATATACACCGTATATGGTGGCTCATGTGTACATGTCTATACGCATAACACATTTATTATCGTTACTAACATTATTATTATCATTATTATCATAATTAAGGCGCTTATGGCAACGCAAATTCACCATGCAACATGTCCGGAGCAATGTTATGATGTGTGCTACTCATCTTCAGGCTGCTAGCATGTACATAATATGGTACTAATGTGATGCTATGCTCACATTTTTTTTTCTTCCTATTCCTGGTCATTGTTCATGTACCTGTGTTGAATAATTCTTCTTTTTATATATATATATATATATATACTGTATATATATATAATACATTTTAAAAAAGAGCAAGCTAGACTAACTACTGGAAAGTGTCAATTACCTTTTTAAGTGTGGTGTCACCAAGGTTCAACAATCCTTTGTATGCCCACTCATTTGAAGTGGAGCCTCTGGGTTTTAGGCATTTGCCAGATATTTTGATATTCACAGTGTCTGTATTTTGGATGTTTCCACTCTTAACGTGTGACACCTGTGGAAAGAAGCATTTATATGTGCTCGTTTGAAAGCAGCTCGAGTATCTATGTCCTACACAGGCCCAATAGCAGAGGGCTTATCTGCTGCTGGAGTCCAGATAGAGAATGAAGTGCATGTGAAAAGGTTTATCAGCTGAGCAGCAGCAGCAGCCCTCGTCCATGTGTGCACTGTATATCTCAGTGTCTGTGAGCTAATAAGGAACAGCATGTTGACGAGGCAAGAACTATTTTGAACGAGGCCGTGTGGTCAAAGTGCACACACAGTCCGAGCTGCTGCTGCATCTCACACACACACACACTCACACACGCACGAAAACACACATTATTGTGGGTGGAAATGACAAAAGTTCTACCGCTGTGGACAAATCATGTAAAGTTGTCAAGAGACGACATATCACACATTATTTCTGCCCGTCTTCTTGTTACAGACACTCTGTTCTGCTTTATCCTTATTTAGGGAAACCATGGGTCGACTTCAGGCATGTGTGACCAACCTATTGATAGTTCTCAGTCTTCGTCTCGGTGCATTTTCCACTGACTGGTGATATCTCACTTCTGTTTCCAAAACAGGATGAAAACTTCACACTCAGCAGTGGCTGCAGAGGTGCAACATTATCATCACCGTCATGCATTATGTCATTATTACCCATAATATGAAGAGTAAATCATGTATTTATAAATGTATAGGTTTGCATGGAAATCAATAGTTGATATTTCAATATATTTCAGTACATATAACATTAAGACAGATTTCTAGTAAAAACATGTTTTAACTTTTCATATTACTGAAACATTCTAACTGTGGAATTATACTGATTTTAAAAATAGTATGAAACATTTTTTTTTCTTCTGTTATCCTTAAACCATCGGACAGGCCGGTTTTGGCCTTATGTTTGACAACCCTGCTCCAAAGAATTACACTACATTGAGCATGTTTCATTTTATGGCCCACAGTCCCAATTAGCATTTGAACAAACGTCTTTTCTGAAAACCTGTACATACATGCATGGCAAGTGATAACAACAAACACTGTGTATATGAGAGAGTTCCGCTCGTCTATCTGAACGATGAGAAGAGTTGCTGATTGATTCTGCTGCTGATGGAATCATTACATTCATCAGCTCTCTGCTCGGGCTCTGCGTGTCCCTGCGGAGGTGCGTGGGTGGACGTGACACTCGTTTTGTCACGTTTGTGAAGAGTAAAAGTGTGTCGAGAGGAGGAGGTTCGAAAAGCAACACTCGTCTCCAGCTACATACCTCCAAATATAGAGATGTGGGGACGGAGGAGGGGAGGTGTCGGAGGGGTAAGAAGACAGAAGAAGACCGAGAGAGAGGAAAACAAACTCAGAGGACGGAAATCGCTTGAGTCTTTGAATTGGTTCAAGGGCTGAGCTGCTGCTGCTGCTGATGCTGAGGTTTGTTTAAAAACCAGTAAAAAGGCAACTCTCTGCACTGAAGCGGGCACTGTCTTCAAGCTCCTGCCTTCCAGAAAACACACACAACATTCTGCACCTTTAAGAGCCTGTGTTGACTTCCTTATTTGGGTAAAAAAGGGGGGTGTGTCCTCCCCGTGAGGACCCTCCTCCTCCACTCAAGGGCGCCCCGAGTGCAGCTGAGGAGAAAGAGGCATTGAAAGCTCACACACTCGCTCGCATTCCATCAAACACATGCATTGATGCAATCGTGATGTGAGCGCAGGGCAGCGTTTGTTTTGATGATGAGGGGTCTGCGACGGGGGCCGGACTCTCGGTCGCTGCACGTGTAAACGCCGCGTCACAAGACACACACTCCATACCTTGTTTTTCATGGCCTCGCAAAGTGACACCAGCTGTGTTTTGTAAAGCGAGGGGTTACCCGCCAGATCTAAGTGAACACTCACACACACACACACACACACACACACACACACACACAGCCTTGAAACCTTTCCTTGGGGTAAAATCGGTTGGTCACAGTTTTGTCATTCAAGAGTTTTGAATATCGCAAACAACAAGGTCCAATTCACCCTCCTTCTTCTGGGAGAACAAAAGGAGGAGAGGGAGAGGGGAGGTGGAGGAAGGGTGGGAAAGGAAAGTGTGAGTGTATGTGGTAAAGGGGTGGGGGGGGGGGGGGGGGGGGGGGGGGAGTATCTGTGCTGAACCAAGCATGTCTCCAGAGCTGTGGTTACTGCATGTGTGTGCAGTAGTGTGAAGTAGTACACAGCGTGCACATCATTTTCGTTGCTATTAGTGCAACGGTGTGTTAACCATAGACTGCATATGAAGATGGACGCAGCGTCCGTGACGTCACCCATAGGTGGGGCGGTGCTGACGCCTAACTCCTCCTATTTCCTGGTTCCACCAAAAAAGGGCAAAGAGGCGGAGCACAGGCAGAGCGCAGGTTGGCCAACGGTGCTGTCACAGCATCCAAAGAAGGTCAGCCCCAGGTGTCACTGCCCCTTATTTTTTATGCACAATTTCACAATAGAATAAAAAAAAAAACGAGTTAAAAAAAAAAAGGAACAAATGTGACTGATAGAGACCAAAACCGTAGCTTGTACCAGGCTTTAAACATGTTTAATTCACTTTTAAAGTTAGCTATTTAAACAAGGGAGTCTATGGGGATTTACTTGCTTTTGGAGAGAGAGAAAATACTTTCACCTACATTTCACACACTGGACCTTGAGGTTAATGTGTTTATGAGCTTAAATATGTAGAAAAAGGCACAAAAAAAGTTCAGCAAAATGTCAAAGGCAACTGACATGGAAATTAATCCGCCTCAGGAATGTCGTGACATGCTGCCTGCTTTCTCTTTTTCAACATCTCAGCCTTCACTTTCTATCTCCAGGCAAGTTACATGTAAATCAGATGCTTCAGGCAACTTAGATGTAAATAAGATGCTGGATTCCTGCCAGTTCCTCCGCTCCAACTTCGTCCACCATAATCTGAGCAGATCTTCAGAGAACTAGTTTCCCTTCCCTGAGAGCTTTCTTTATATTTACATTTCTAAAGCAGAGTAACAATCTGGTGAGATGAACTCCGTGTGGAGGGGGCATGTTTGACCAGCTGCATGTTGATAAGTAAGCTCTCTATGTTGCACAGAGAGGCTGTTTATACTCTTAACTTTACCACTCAGAGAAAAGTTAAACTACGGTCTTCTTACCTTTTACACAATGGTGGGGAACTCTGCACTTCTACACATAGTGGACTTTACTGTTAATGCAGATGAGATGCACACTGTGCCTAATGGCAGGGGTGTGGAAACTGCGGCTCACTGTCCAGTTTTTTATTGGCTTGCAGCAAATTCTAAAAATATAATGGAATGTGGCCCACACATAAAATTGGCACTTAACTTGATTGGATTTCTTAGTTTTAACACTAGGTGAACCCATTCATGAAAGGTTGTGGTGTAGGCTGCTTTATTACTACACATATTTAATTATCAAGCATCATTTGATTTATTTTGTTAACTTTAATACTGACTCAGATTGTCATGTATTTGTGTGTGGCCCAAAAGTTTTGACATCCCTGCCGTATGGTTATGGTATCATCCAAAAGCAAGTGGCATCACCATGCACCAGCATTTAATGCTGTTACACTCTCGGGTCAAAGTCCAGGGCAGATACTGTGGAGCATGCTGAAATTGCCAAGGCACAGTTTGGGTTTAATTGACTATACACATGTAGAATTAGACTCTCAGTTGTATTACCATGTGCATTGGTCTGACTTTGAAAAATTTGAATAGTATAATTTCAATCAGATGAACACTCTTATATGCACTTTTAAAGTACTTTGAACGTACTTCAAAGTCTGGATTTAGCTGAACTGACACAATAAACAACTTTTGCCTTGCGTCATGTGAAGGTACAGACTGACCAGGGGTGTGACCCAGGGTCTGTGGGGTTCATTTAAAGGCCTCCGGCTACCAACGGATATCAGTGTCAGCAGAGTCACATGAGGCCAAGTGTCAGTAGTAGTTAAATATCCTGGTAGAAAGAGCAGTATTGTAGGGGAGGGGGAGTATCGCGCTCTAAGGTGGCCTCTATCGGTCCTGAATGAAGCAAAGGTCTCCCTTTTAGGAGCCAAAGATGGACCATGGACCATAGTTGGTGGTTTGGACACCTCTGATTTACAGGCTTGAACAATCAGGACAAATATAAAAGTCTGGGCAACATGGGAAACCATGTTGAATAACTCAAGTGAGGGGACGATGCCCCCTATGTCGGCAACTCTGTAGAGCTGGGCTGTCGAACTCATTTTATTTCGGGGGCCAGGTGCAGCCCAATTTGATCGCAAGTGGGCGGGACCAGCAAAACCATAGCATATAATTACCGATACACAACGGCAACTGCTCGACAGTGCTGTGTGTAACCCCCGGTGGACAAATTTGAAATAGCAGTCACTTTTATTAGTTACTTTTATCTGTTACTTTTTTTTTTATTAGTGTCCCCTCATCTCTGGATTGGACAGTAGGTTTGACGCCTCTGCAGTAGGTGTGAATACTGCAGAATGTGATTCCCTTCAACTATGGTTTGAATTAAAGAGATCTGCTAAGAAGACTGACATAAAAGGGAAGAGGTCATGCCGGAAGAAAAGTGCCTGCAACAAGAAAAGCAGGAGACATGAAGGCAGTGGGGACGAAATGCAGAGATGGAGGAGGAGGAATGGCACCCTGAGTCTTGGTGACAGGCCGGCCCAGCTCAGAGGATGGAATGTTCCAGAGAAATATGTTGCCTATTCATGGAGGACAGGATATAAAGCTCACTCACTTCCTCACTCTCGCCCTCTACACCTCTCCTTCCTTCGCTCTCGGACTTCACTTCTTCACACATCCCTCCGTTGTACCATCACATCTTTGTCTCTTGTGCGTCTTCCTTCACTTTAAAATCAACTCCCCCTTTCACCACATCATTCATGGTTGGAAGGGTTTGCACAGCGTGGTGTTGAACCACTCAGACTGGTGGCGGACGAAAAGTAGTCTCGCCTACCATCTGGCCAGTTAAAAGGGAAAGAAAACACCTTTATTGGCCATGTAGTATTATTTATAGCCAGCAGTCCTGTCAAATATTTGCCCAAGTGATTGGTGGGTAGGATAATTAAAGTCGTTAGAGCTTGTTTATGAATACAAACGACTTCACTGTGTGACCCTTGCGGACGCAAGTGTTGAAGACCAGTTAGCTCACTCAGGCTCATGGTTATGAGCCCATGCACTTACGCGGGGGAACGGCTCATCCATTCTGGTTTAGGGACGTTACAGGGCGAAGGCTAGAGTGAGAGGTCTTGCCAGGGTTAATCCTGAGATCAGCCCAACACAAACACAAATGCACACGGGCTTGCCGTCGTTACGCAGCTGTTAATAACAAGAAGCTTGGGTACAGTTGGTAATAGGCGAGTCTAAAGGTCCATACACATGTACTAGATATGTTTTTCCAAATGAAGGAGAGTCAAGTAAACGATTGACACTTGCGTCACTGGCATCACCAAAGTATCGTCAACACTACTGTGTCCATTTCTTTTTGGTTAGAGGAGTTGTCCCGTAACCAGAAGATTGTGGGTTCGATTCCAGCCGTACCCATTACACATGCAGAGGTATCCTTGGGCAAGACGCTTAACCCCACATTACCCTTTCATTCGTGGGTGTGTGGGAAAGATGCCATGGCGGTCAGGTGCAATGGTACGGCAAATGTATTTGAGAGTGTATTTGTCGACGTATAGGATCCGTGCACCCACATAAACATTCAGAGTAAAGAAGCAACGACAACCTCTTGGATATTGTGACCAAAATGCTAATAATGATGTCAGAGAATACAATTCTGCGATTGCCCCCTGCGTGTCATTCAATTTGTTGACATACCCTTACCACACAACCCCAGAATCAATGGGTAGATGCTGGAAAGGCAGATGCATGGCTGTGCATCACTATATAGGTCAACACCGAGCTTATCGAGCTAAGACCTGTTCTCTCTCTGCCCCTCTCCCTATCGACCTTGTCTTGCTCCCTCCCTCCATTACTCTCCACTATACTGCCATTTGTCTCGTCCCCCCCTCTCATCCAGCGTGGAAGCCCTCCATCCCTCCATCCCTCCGTGCTGCTTTTATCCTGGTCTCTCCATCATGTGGAGGCTGACTGTGTGCGACAGCACTGGGCCTTTGCACGCATCGTTTGTCACTTAAATGGACTTTTATAGCAAATGAAAGGACATTTTCCACTCAGAAAACTGTGACGCTCACTGTGGGAAATGTATTTATAACATCCTTTTCCATTCTGTGTTTACATGTTTGGGCAAACCATACTCTGGAGATCCAATAAGGATAATAAGGAGCTTTTTGGGTGTCTATGTTTGCAGTGTGTGTATGTGTGTGCGTATGTGTGTGTGTGTGAGCTGCAGCTGGAAGCGCATACTTCAAGTGTTCAGTTGAAACAGCCAGTTGCCCAGTCATGTTTTTCCTGATATTAAAAGAACACACACAATGGTGTGTTTCCTGCAGGCCTGAGTGCATCGGTACACCTCGTCCTCATGAGTGCTGTGGGACACTGAGAACACCACACATCAGTATAACTGTGCGTGTGTGTGTGTGTGTGTGTGTTTTCTCTTAGGGTTAAAAATGATCCCTGATGCTTTTTGATTATCACTGGGGGGATTTGGGTCTTGTCAACTCTTGCTTGTGGTTCCTTGATGTCATGATGCAAAAATGTTTGGATGTGTAACTGGCCGTTAGAGCCAAACAACAACCGTACCGTACACAATATTCCCACGGAGGGGACTTATAAGGACCTGCAACACTAAAGAAGTGCATATATTGTGCATTAAAACCATTCTTGAAAAAAAAAACCCTGTTAAAAATCATATATTTATATCATGTTGCATGTTTAGGATTTTGTGGCATCTAGTGGTAAAGCTGTGTATTACAGCTGATTGCAGCTCACTGTCCCTTTAAAAGCAAAAGGAGAGCCTTATATAATAGGCTTCAGACACCCTCTGCCTTTATGAAGGCAACATGTATGAATGGTGATGAAAATAATAACAAAAAATATTATAATATTGATCAAATAAAAATAAAAGAATGAAAATATGATACATTTCAAACTACCTTTCTTCCCTTCTATCTAAAACACTTTACCTTTTAATGTTACATACAATAGCAGCGCTGTGGATAATTACCATTGCCCTGATCAACCCTCTGCACAGGATTCCATTGACCTCCCATAGACTTTTTTGAAAGATCTTCAGAATGAAATCATTAAGATGCAAAATCCTCTTTTGTGAAGCGTGCAGAAAAAAAAATCTACTTCAAAGAGGATTCTAAAAACTGCTTTCAAAGTCAAACACAGCCACATACCCACGCTGCACAGATATCCATTATAGCCCTCTGGGTGTAATGTCAAACCATGCTGATTTATTCAGCAGGTGGTACTGTCACCCTGCCAGCCCCCTCTGTCTCTCTCTGAGCGACACCTGTGTTTGAATTAAGAGGAGGACAGGGTGCTAATATAGATGGAGTCACTCCACAGAGACAAGCACATCCACTCCCACGTTTACTCTGTGAGCGAATGATGCTGGTTTCTTACCTTGACTGAATAGTAAGGAGGGGAAGTGAAAGAGGAAGTGGCGCTTTCAGAGAAGCATCGATGCGCACTTGAGGGAAATGGAGCTGATATGAGGAATCAAATGTCTGCATCAGTGATTCCAAACATTTTTTTTGGGAAACAGACAAAAAATAGTCCAGCTTAATGGTGACGAGGGTCAATGTAGATGTGTTTGCAACAAAAGCAAACGCGATTTCCGCTGCGGGATATAGACATCACGTTCTTCCTCCTGAAGGTCCAGCCAGACACCACTCCCTGCTTCAATAGGCCAAACATTTACCTTTTGTTATAAATGCATGTCACCTGACAGCATTCCGCATATCAACAGCTGACTGTAGAGAGCATTCCAACGCAATTTTACAAATGGCTTCAATTGTACGATTCAGTCGTCGAATTCCAAGATATCACAAGCTGATTTTTATATCAACAGCTCAATTAAATTATCATCATTTACAGTGAAAATGAATTATATAAGAAATATTGATTCATATCTAATTTCCCTGGGTATTTGGGACTGCACTGACTCAATGAGGAAACATGGGCTGAAACTGATTAATATAATATTTTGACAATATTATAATATAAGTACATCTTCACAGAGTTGTGAGTTACTGGCTCTGATTTCCCTTATTCATGGTCCAGGTTATTAAGAACACACACACGCACACACACAAAGGATACTTTATTAAATAAACCTCTACAATCAAATAGACCGCATTCGTTCTGATGTCAAGTTTCTATTTCACAGTATGAAGACAGAAGGTCATGCGGGTTCAAATCGGTTCTGATCGAATACAATGTGCATCATAGTTAGATGCAAATAGAATAAAATGATAAAAGCCTCTTAATGCAATGTAATCCTACAAAATACCATCTTGACCTTGGTTTTAACTGTCAATTCAACATCATGTTGGAGCGGTAGCGCTGACTTGCTACAAAGTAGCAGTGTAAGGGTGTACCTAATAAAGTGACCACTGAGAGTGTCGCAATGTAACGAATCATGGCATCGCATACGGCCTGGAAAAGTC
Source organism: Chascanopsetta lugubris (assembly GCA_016785325.1). Taxonomy (NCBI): domain Eukaryota; kingdom Metazoa; phylum Chordata; class Actinopteri; order Pleuronectiformes; family Bothidae; genus Chascanopsetta; species Chascanopsetta lugubris. The sequence continues at coordinate 4,879 of JAFBJT010015766.1, read as the reverse complement.
TCCTTTTTGTTTTTTTTATCTCATCTTACGAGATGTAATAAACGTCTTAAGTGAGCACCTCATTATTTCCTCGTGTGTAGCGTCCACACGTCACCGGCCTCAGACACTCCGCCGTATTAAAAAGCAGTCTCCAGATGTTCCGCTCGTTACGGGCATGCTTGAAATTTATTGGCATTCCCTCCCGTGCCCTTTAAACAGGTTGAGCTGCTACTGGAACCGGAGCCTGTCAATGCTCAACACTCGGGTCCCGCAGGTCTGTAATAGGACTAACTAGTTCGTCATATTGACAGACTGCTAAGTGGACTAAGTGACCTTTAATGGCACCAAAGCCTGACGCTGGGTTTAGTTAGTGTGCAAAGAGCAGATGTAACAGAACGAGGGTCTGAAGGTGAAAGCTGCACCACTTGTGCTATTCTGGGTGCTAAAGGAATAAGCTGTTATTAAGTGGAGTGAAAACAGGCACTGGCTCACACGTGCACTTTGAAAACAGGACTGCGCACCCGCTTGTGTGCATTTGCGTTTTAGGACATTTGGTTGTCATTAGGGAGGAAATGCCGTGGACAGACTGGCAGTAAACGCCGACCTTTGACCCGGACTCTCGTTAATTTCACGTTTCATCTCGACCTGCCTGTGTTTCATCACTGGACTGACCCACCGTCCTGCTCCTCCGTTCTTTCATCCCCGTGGGCCTCAATAGAAAATGAGCGAGAGATGATGTCTCATGAATTTCTTCCGATTAGCTCAGCGTCTAAGCGGTCACGTGACGAACGGCCAGATCAATATGGCCGACATGTAGCGATGGAAACTGAGAGATAAGCATTTTTTTTTTCTGTCGCTATATGAGTCACCACTACGGATGTCGCTGTATTCACAGTCACCCGCAAATGCTCGACTCCTCTCTCAACCTCATACTTAAAGGTGCAGCACGTACAATTTGGGAGACGAGATTTCCATTATCGTTCAAAAAATATATATATCACATCAATTGTATTTGTGTTTTATGCAATATGACACTCTTTGTGTTTACATTATAGCAGCCCCTCACTATGGAGGATGCCATGTTGTTCCAGAAGCCCACAATGGACAAGCTCAATGACTTCTAATGATGACTGAAGGTTACCGTGGGTTACGTCACTACTTGCTTGGTGGGTAAGGGGTGAGATGATGGGAGATTATCCAAATACATACACTTCACCAGTAGGTGTCAGCAAACCCCACATGGTGCGCTTTAACCTTTGATGGTAATATCTTTTTAATTAAAAAAAAAAAAAGGTGGTGTTGAAACGTATAAAGATAAACAAACATGCACACACATGTGCGCACATATACACGCATGGGGGGATCAATATGGCCCCCGGGGCATTGTTGAGTCGTGAATCTAACCCACATAATCATCTGTAATCTCTGACATCAAATCCTGCAGAGACACATTGGAGCGCTGACAACAAGGCTTCATCAGCTCAGAGCGTTTTAACAGGCACCTCCCACTTACCACACACACACACACACACACACACACACACACACACACACTGAGGCCAGGTATGCATGCGAGTTATGGAGCTATAGTTAAAGTGAAATCCATTTGGTCAGTCATACAGAGAACCACATGCAGCTTTAATGACGTCCTTTCGCTCCAGTCCGTAAATGTCACACACTCTCAGCAGAGCTCCACATGGAGATTATTGCGTACTGCAGTGAAGGGGAGGCAGTGATGCCGTTAGGCCCGGCCTAATCTATTCAGACAGAATTAGGAGAGTCTGGGGTCTTGTATAGAGTATCTCTGGTTTCGAGTTGGCTTCATATAGACCATAATAGTTTAAACAATCTAATGAGGCGCTGGTGGTTCCATATATTATCCTGTCCACTGTAGGCTATTTTTTTTCCCACTTTAAAAGGTGCAGTGTGTACCATTTTGGTCAATTATTGTTGCTTTTATCTGTGGAAACACATTTCTACGAATGTATAATCACCTCAATGTATGACTTGATTTTTCACACTACCCTAGAATGAGCCCTTTAATGTATATATTCACATCAGGAGCGGGTTCTCCTTATGGGGGCCGCCATGCTTTCACAATAGCCCACACTGGACGCACTTAGCATCTTTCGAGCTTGAACGACAACGAGGGCTAGCATAGGTTCTCCTGCATGCTCGGACAGGAAGGGTGCGGTGCCGGATTCAACACGCAGCTTCACCTGTAGACTCCAACAACTCTAACACACTGTACCTTTAATTGATTAGTAATCATACATGTTGAGTCCCTGGCCCGCTCTCGATCTCTACACAGCCTCTCTGTACCTTTGTCCCAGCTAGAGCGTTACTGGATCTTTCACAGTATGAAAAGAACTGTGTGATTGTGCACAGGGACAAGCCCAGACCCAGGACCCACTGACGAGCACACGTCTCGCCTTCAGGGGTTGGTTGGAGCAAGGATCCGCATGACGTCACACTCAGCTGAGGACAAAGCCCACTGGTTTCTCGCAGACGGGGGGAGATGGGGAGGGGGGTGTGACTGACAGACCAAGGCAAGGACAAGAAAAGAGAGAGAGAGAGAGAAATGTCGACTTTGCAGATGGATTTGCTGCAGTGATTGCTGCGTGTGTGTGTGTATGTGTGTGTGCGCGCGCGCGTGTGTGTGTGTGTGAGTATGTGTGCTGAAATCTGCTCTTTACATGCATGTGACAGCTGGTGGATTGCCATAATGCACGTGTGCAGTATGGGTGATGCAGACTGAGGTTGACTGCATTTACACGTGTGCCTAGTGTGTGTGTGTGTGTGTGTGTGTGTGTGTCAATGCCATCAGGCCCTGCCTGTCAGGACAATGGGAGGATGTGCACTGCAGCTGGGCATAATGACACTGCAATTACCCACTCTGCTCTTAACACACTATTGGCTTTACATACACACCACTGCATCAAGGGCTTCAGGGCCAAGCAACATCCATCCTCTGCATGATGCAACGCAACTCCCAGGAGCAATTCCAGGGAACAATGGTGCACCCAGTGCTGGAGTGTAGCCCCTCTCTCCATGCTGGCTTTTACAGTGGATCACCCCACCCACTGAGCCACAGTCATAATCTCACAGACACTATACACAAGTGCTGATTGATTCATCCATGCATCCACCCCCCCCCCCCCCCCTCACCAACCACCTCCCCCCCCCCCCCCCCCCCCCCACCCCCAACCCCTCTTCCCTTGCAGAGCCCCAGAAATGCCACACACAAAAAATGCCCCATGAGACCTGGAGTGGGTGTGCAAGTGCAATTTCAACACCATCAAATGGTCACACGTGCATGTGGATATATGCATGGGGCACAAACAAGCTATGACTGGATGAGTGCATGGATTTCTATCAGCCACCATCAAAAGGGAGCATGCACACACATAAAGGAATGAAGGCAGCAGACAAAGCAAGGGAACGCCCCCTTTTACACCCTGCAAGACGCTGCTGGCAGGACATCAGCTGGCTCGGGCTGGATTCCTCTCATTCTCTGCTCACACTGACATCGACATATGATAACGGCTATGACCCGCAGGGTGACACATTTACCTGAGGTCACCCTGTGTGAGGCTTTATCCGTTGTCCATATGTGGCCATATCAATAAAGTTATAGCAGGATTGGGAAGCTTAAGTGGATATATAAGGATATTTTGAAAAGCGGACTCACCTCACATGGGGAAAAAGGGGGGTGGGGAGGGGGGCGAAGAGAAGGGTGAGAGCTGACGCGTCCCTGTCCTCCTGGTGTTTGGCCTCTTTTTGTTGTATGTGTCCGTTGCGTTGTCAAATTCAAGCTAGCTGAGCGTTAGCTTCGAAGCTAAACGCAGAATCCCGCTCGTAGCACGGGGGCTAACGGTATCAAAATCATCGGATAGTTTCAGCCTCGTCTTGCCACATATCCTCCGAACCGAGTCGTCTCCGTCGCTTCCTCTCTCTTCCTCGCTCCTCTTCTTTTTTTCCCCCTGTGCTCGCAGCTGTTTTTCGTTGTAGCTCGAAATTCCTCCTCTGGCCCTTTAAGCAACGGCGTTTCCGGGGTTTGCCTGTGCCATACTGAAGCAGGGGGCGGGGCTTCGCTGCCCAGCTGAGCGCCTGTCATTTAACCGATTGGCCCGGTCCCTACCGCTCAGCCACTCAGCGCTGGGAAATTGGCCCATGCTTAAAATATGCAGATATATTCAAATATCCGGCTCCGTGATTGGTCCGTGGATTAACTTGGGAAACGCCCAGTACACGTGCTTTTTTTCACCCCTCCCATCCTTCACTGGTGAGACAGGCTGAGTTGCTGTCACTGGCTATTACAATAAAACACAAAGCATGATTTTTTGCACGAAACAAAAACTTTACAGCACAATGACACAGGGATGAGAGAAAAAGGTGCAGTGTGTAGGATTTAGCGACATGTAGTGGTGACGATGAACGCTACACCTTCATCCACACAATTTTCTTCTGAGCACTCATCGTTTGCCTCAAGCATTAAAACTAAAAAAGGTGTGTCCATTGTGGGCTTTAAAAAAACATGGTGGTGCAACATGGCAGCCTCCACAGAGAGGATCCACTCCCAATGTAAATAAAAGGAGCTCATTCTTGGGCTATGAAAACAACACTGCCTCATGTAAAATCAGTACACTGGTTTCATACCATTACATCACTGCCATTGGCTCAGTTTTTGCACCACATCTTACACGCTGAACCTTTAACACCTGACAATGTAACACACTGGCAGTTGCTTCATTTATTCCACTTGTGCAGCTGTATAGCCCTGTTGTCACAGAGCTAAGAATAGATGCGGCTACACGGTGTATCCCCATATTGCTCTGCGGCTGCACTAAGATCCACGCCCATCTACACAGAGCTGATTACACTTTACACTGTGTGGAGG
>JAFBJT010015756.1:42878-78010 GCA_016785325.1 Chascanopsetta lugubris | reverse complement strand
CGGCGCTCTTCCGAGCTAGAGGGGGGGGGGGAGAGAGAGGGAGAGGGAGGGAGAGGGAGAGAGAGAGAGAGAGGGGGAGGGAGAGAGAGAGAGAGTGAGAGGGAGATGGTGGGAGAAACAGTGAGGAAGAACTCAGGTGCATCGTGTCACTCGAATTGTCAGTGGTGCAGTTTGCACAATATGTGTCACTATGTGCGTAGCATAGCAGCCATTTCGCGCAACTTATTCATTTGATCAATAATCTGATTCATTTCTGAGCCTCATTTTTCTAGCTTCTTCCAGAGTTAACGAGTCTATATATAAATATATATATTAATTTATGTAAAACGTTTACATTGACGCCAGCTGTCTTATTCATTTCAAACCCTACTTGATGATGACGCAGTGAAAGTTTACTTTATTCCATTTAAAAAAAAAAAATTCTGTTGAGACTTCTGTCTCACTTCTTTAAATTCCCAGTTTGACTTGGTTAAAGCGTATTCCTTTTATGGTAATGCTGCCACATGCATGTTTTTTTTTTTCTCTCCCTCATTTGTCAAATGATTGGAAACAAATGACGTGTTGTTAATTGTGAACAAACGAAGTGACAAAACTGAGAAACTTCAATAAAAACAGAATGCACCATGCCTAGCAGCCATTTCTTATCGCACACTTAGCGACGACCACTGTTGTTGTCCAAGATTGACAATGGGCTGCAGGATCCGTTACTGCCCCGTGGAGACGGCTCCATTCATGGCGGTGCAGGGTTGTGCGTCTCTATGCACCAAAAAAATTCATTCTGTTGACATCAAGCCAGAGAAACTCAGGAGACGAATAACAAGCACGGAGATGGAGTTTGCTTACATTGGAGATGTGTTCATCAAGTGCCGCGCTGCACTGTATAAACGTACTTGGCTTCATGTTACAGCAGCCTGACACAACATCTATATTCATGTCCTATTCACATCTGCATGACCTCTGTACACAGGCTTATCAGAAAGCCGTATCACTCTCATGGCGATGGTGTGCTGGGGGGTGAACTGTTGTCTCCACCCCACCTGTCCAAATATGGACAGCACTGACCTTTCTATTGCCCAGCCTTGGTCAATACGCCCCGAGCTATGAAAGTGGAAAACGTGTGTGTTTAGATTGTGTTTGTGTGTGGATGTGTGTGTGTGTGTGTGTGTGTGTGTGCCTGAAGGAAGGTGTGTCCACGTGGCACCTCCTCGCGCTGCATGCACGTCCTCACATGTTACCAGATGGATGGAGAGCAGAGGTCATTCACTCAGCCTGGTGGACAGTGATGGACGGTTGATGATGGATGACCAAGACATTGGACATCACAGGGGGACAAAACTAAAAGCAGCACAGCTGACAGTTCGAGGGGCGGATCGTTTGACATCAATCAGTTTCACATTGAGCTGTTAATCATTGGAGTATACCTTCACCGTGGGGTGATTGTTTAGGATCCTGTGAAAGATCAGTTCTATCATTATTATTTATCATTGTTATTATCATCATCATCATCATCACCATTATGATTATCATCATCATTATCATTATTATTATATAATTATTAGTATCATTATGTATTATTATTTGTATTATTATTTTAATTAGTAGTACTATTCGTATTATTGGTGTTATCATTGTTAATAATAGCACGATTATTAGTTGTATTATTATTTTTATCATTATTTTTACTGTTATTATTATTATTAGTAGTAGTGGTAGTAGAATGAGTATTATTGATGTTATTATTATTATTATTATTATTATTATTATTATTATTATTATTATCATTATTATTATTATTAATATTTTTACGTTAGACCTCGGGACACTAGAGTTAGTGAAAAATGTCTCATATAAAAATGAACATTTTCAAAAGAAAGACTTTTGAGATGGACTAAACTTCGTAAATGACAGAAAGTAATTAACATTAGTGTCACAGGTCAGACGAGGCACCAGCAGAACGACGTGTGTATAAACGTGGGATATAGATTGTCAGCATATCAGAGCGTGAAATGAATTTGATTTGTGTTGTTGTGTCGCAGGCATCACATCTAATCCAGCAGCTTAGGACAATCAAAATCACTAAAGGAGAAAACAAATACGAAAACAGGATTTATTTCTTCTTCGGTTGGATTTTGAATTTACCAAGTCTATCGCCTCGCCAGCTACTGTCGGATTTATTCTTTATTTTCTCATTTGCTTTCTGTCAAACTTTGACTTTGAATCTACCCGAGCGGAACAACGCAGCATATTTACACTGTGGGAGAATTTCTACAAAAGACAACAGCTTCCCTAAATGCCGAGCACTTCATGTACAGCTGCGCCGCCATTGACGATCATGGGCATATTTACTAGTCATGCGTGTTTACATCCGCCACAAACGAAACCTGTGACTCACGCAACAACACACACGCACCACCTCACCCTGTCATTCCACTGTCCAAATTAACGCACAGACAAGACGTGAGCACACATGACAGCGCACAAGTGCCAAAAAAAACAAGGTCAAACATGCTGTGACATCACATGCGCATGGATTCACACACACAAATACCAAGCGGCGAAAAGTTGTCATGTGTGTTCTCTCATGTCCATGGTCACGCAAGCATTCTTCCCTTCATGCATTTTGCATGGGGGGATGATAATGTAGGGCCCCTCTCGTGTCGTCACCTACATGCTTATCCACTGCAAAATTAAAGGTCCAGTTTGTAAGATTTAAAGGTGCAGTGTGTAAGATTTGGGTCGTTTTTGTCACTTCTGAAAATATCACAAAGCAATTACATACCGACATCCACGTGTGCTTTTCTCCATAAATCCGAAATGAGCCCCTTTGATGTATATTTCCATGAGTAGCGGGTCCTCTCTATGGGGGCAGCCATGTTTTTTACAGTAGCCCAGAGTGGACATACTTTTGACTGAAGACTACCATAGGTTCTGCTGCGCGCTCAGAAGGGTGAGGGTGAGGTGATGGATACAACTTCACCACTAGTTGCCACCAAATCTTTCACACTTAAATATAAGATGATCACACTGATGTTTATATGAGTGTAAAATGCATTAGCCGTTCAATGCATTAGGGTTCATAAATAAGGAAACCTTACACACAAAGGTCACCCTAACACACACACACACACACACACACACACACACACACAAAAGTATGCACCTTTTGAAAACACACTTTCCCCAAGGAGGACATATTGGATTAGGAGTGATTTTTTTTTTGGCACTGTCTCAGCAGAGCTAGATTAAATGCCATACCCACTTTACTACAGAGGGCTCAAAAATAAATCATACCATCCATATACACACACACACCAAAAAAACACACACTCACCTGTGCACAGACAATACACAAGCACACACACACACACACACACACACACACACACACATAAACATGGAGAAAGCCTCACTTCGGGAGATATATAACATGCTGGCACACCCAAACACTAAAGCACCTGTACGGTCCAGCGAGTCGGCTCTTTGTATTTCAATCACTGAATCAATGCTTCTAAATTGATTGTAGCTGAGCAGGGGCCAGAGATGTTCCCCGTGGCTCGCTGCCCTGGCCCCCGCTATTGATTAGATCTGAGAGAGCCAATTGCTTTCACACTGGATTAAGGTGTTCCGGGGCAGTGAGCAGGGAGCGAGGGAAACGGTGGAGGAGAGGGATGGTTTGAGAAAACAGGGAGAGAGAGAGAGAGAGAGAGAAGGAATGAACGATAAAGTGCCCGACATCCAGAAGTGGAAAGTAATGAGCTTCATTTATTCGAATTACTGTAATTAATTCCTTTTTCTGCGAATTTTTTTGAGTAGTTTATAAACTTTTACTCAAGTAATTGTATGTGAAGTATTGTAATTGAGTGCATTTTTAATCTCTAAAAGCTAAGAAAAAAAAATATTGTGTACATATGTCATGATGAATATCTGTTGAAAAGTAATAAAGTAATTTGTACTCATATTTCATACAGGTTTACCTTTTACTTTTACTTGAGTAGATTTTAAGGCTGGTCATTTGACTTGTAATTCCATCAATTTCATCAAAGTAATGGTACTTTTACTCGATGACATTTCTGTCAGTACCTTTAGTACTTTCCCGCCTCTGCAGACAACGCAGGTAATTTCGCAACACCCACTTTCTGAGAGAGGGGCTCTGCTCTGTAAGCACATATTTGTGTCACAGTGAGAGATGCAGAGGTGAATCATAAGGGGTTACACACACACACACACACACACACACACACACACACACACACACACACACACACACACACACACACACACACACACACACCCACACACCCCTACATTACAATGCTCCACATCAGAAGGCACAAACGCAGATCAAGGGTGTAATCTCATTTGACCCTGCAGCTAAGTCGCCCAGGGCAACAGCAGTACACTTCAAAGCTTCACCCCCAGTTTGTTACACATTCCTGCTCCGGAGTCTTCTGCATTGGAACTCGGAGGATTCAACAGCTGGATCCATATGATCCATCCCGACCCGGATCAAGTGTCAACTAAACTGGCAGACGTAGATAAATCATCTTTTTAACAAAGCGCCTCTTCTCCTCTCCCATCTGTCCATTCATCTCTGTCACATCCGTATTCCACTGGGGGCAGTGTTAAGCAGGATATACACTCAACACCCCATTACTCCTCCTCCTCCTCCTCCTCCTCCTCCTCCTCCTCCTCCTCCTCTCCGCACAACAATTTGCTGCCCCTTCCAGGGGGCTTCTCTGTGTGGGCGAGGATGAGGAGGGAGGAGCAAGGGACGAGCCCCCCCCCCCCCCCCCCCCCCCCCCCCCCCCCCCCCAAGGGACGAGCCCCCCCACCCCCCCCCCCCTCTCCCCCAGCCTTGGTCAGAGTCGACGTCCTTTTGTCCGGGGGCCGAGGTTCCTGTTTCGAATGATGTCCCCAAAAGGAGATGCGGGCCCTATCCAGATTAAGCGCTTATGAAAATGAAGAAGTGCGAGCGGGGAGACGGTGCGGGAAACCAATAATAGGGCCCCTCTCTCCTGTGAGTGCTCACGGAGGCATGTCTCCTGGAGCAGGGGCCACATTCACATGGCATTAGGGGAGTAAATGCATGGCATTGACAGCGCAAGTCAGGCTACTTCAATATACATTTGGTTAATGCCGCCATTGTCACGTTGGCCCTTTCAGCGCTCTCCTGGCAGAACACGGGAGAAGAGGAGGAGGACAGAGGGAATTAAAGAGGCAGAATAGATGAGGGGAAACAAGAGAGGGAGGGGAGGGGAGGGGATTTGCTGGCCCATTCATGCCACGATGGGTGTGAGGCACACACACGAACATGTAAGGTGTATTATTGTAATCAAAATCATTTTTAGAATTATTTTGTGAATTTCGTGTCATTTCTTCATCTTTTTTTGTTCCGTGTCACTTGTTTATGTTTCCGGCGGGAACACTTTTATCGGTGCGCACTGCTACGCAGGCCGGACTTGGAAAGCCCCTTCACGGCCACTTGCTTTGTTGCCACACACGGCTATTACATTGTTTTTTTTTTTAAACACAAATTCTTTTCAGTTTTCTTTTACTTTTTCCTCCTCTGCACGAGCAGATGTTGAAATTCGTTCGATCCCAAACCGGACTCTGGATCGAATAAAGACAGAAAAACCATAATCATCCTCCCCCCCCCTTCTTCACTCGTGGCGGTACACACCCGTTACAAACACACAATAACGTCCTGGGCTGTGCACTCGTGTTTGCGGGAGCCTGACATGACACTTGGCTGACACGAGTGGAGGAACCTGCGAAGCCAAAAACACATAATGACCGGACGGGAGCTGCAGCCAGTGCTATAAAGGTCAGTTTACGGGGAAGTCGGAGAGAGAGGATGAGGTGAGGTGAAAACCGGCGACGGACGGATGGAGGGAGAGGGAGATAGTGAAATTGACTGAGTGTATGAGCATGTGTGCTTTTGTGTCCCTATCACTCTCCGCGTTCGCCTCATTCCCCAAAGGGTCTTATTATGCTTCACGCTGGCTCCGGCACAAAAGCGAGCGTGTCCCTGTATCTGGGCCCATCCGGCTCCCCCCAAGAGAACGTGCCCAGCACAGAAAATCCATTTGTTTGTCAGCCTCTGCCTCCGTTCGGACTCGGACTAATCAGATATCATTCTTTTGAGTGGCATACCACCGTGTGGCCCGGTCTGGCTCTATGGTTACACTTGCCCAGTGCTGAGATAACATCTCCCATGCTCTTTCACAGCCCGCGGACGTGTTCTTGTTATTTGTAAGCGCGGTGCATAGACATCATAAAAGTGTGTCAGAGGCTAAGTTATAAAGGTATCGCTTAGTGCGTTGCATTTAATCAAATTCCCCCTCTAATAATAATAACATCATTACTTCTATAAAATATGATTTAGAGGGTGACTACACCTCCTGCTGGGTTGTGTCCAAGTCTTTGCCTCGTGAAATGCTGAGGTTTATTAAAATTGTTCACTGTAAAACGAGCCTTGGGGGATTGACGTCACACAACGGCAGCCTGCATTTAAAAGCGGCCATGTAAACCAAACCTGGCAACCCGAGAGATATGAGCACCGTGGGTCAATAACATATCTTGACCTATGGAATCAATGAAATCGATCGCTTGTAAAGACTGAAACTGTGCATGTGAGGACGCTAATGTCCGAGTCTGAGTCCCTGGAATTTATGTGGATTTTCTCCAGCTGACCCCTTGTATCCTTTAGATCAGTGGTGTCAAACATAAAGCCTGTGGGCCGGAACCGACTGGCCAGAGAGTTCAATATGGCCAAAAGTGTCCAAATTACACAGAAGATGTTGAGTTATTGGTTTATTGACATGCACTTACTATGCTGGGACACTAAGGGGAGCCTGTGTGTGTGTGTGTGTGTGTGTGAGTGTGTGTGTTTTGATGTAGCGATATTATGCAATGCTTTTACTGGTCCGGCCCACTCGAGATCAAATTGGGTTGTATGTGGCCCCGGAACTAAAATGAGTTTGACACTCCACGCTCTCAAAGATTCAAGTGAGTGGGCATGGTCTCAACCAACACACAGCCTGAATGTGATGCAGACCACACACCAGGAGGGATGATGAAATCCTCTGGTGAAATGAGCCATACGCTATTTAGATGAAGCTTCCGTCAATAAGGGCATTGGATAACACACTGAAATACAGGGGCAGGCTGCCAGGTCGTCATGCCCTGCATGATGCTGCGTTGCATGCTTACTCTGCTGAGCATGTGCGGACAAGACATGGTGAGAGTCTAGATGAATCCTCCGCTCGATACGTCTGCGAATGGCGCAACAGGAAAGATTCACACTAATGACTGAGACACTGCTGCACAAAGTGACAGAATTGATACTTTCTGAAGTCATCTTCAAAATCGGTGAAGACAGACGAGAAGTGCACCGATCACATCACCTCTGTCTGACTTTACCAGTTGTCAGATTCCGTGTTGTTGTTGTTGTTGTTGTTGTTTCCCGTCATTCAAGCGGCGGCGACAGCAAAGGTTGCCTCTTTGAGCACCAAAATGAAATTTTTAGCGGCGTCGGATTCAACGATGGAAATGTCAAGATCACGCCCATGCACGAAATAACATTATTGCTTTTTGACATTTACCATGCCCACATGGGCCATCAGACATTTTCACAATTTCAGGTTTTCTAAATGACAGATTCCACAACAATCCACCAATTGACTGCAGAGAAAGCAGGAAGGAGCATGTCAGTACAAAATCCAGCTAAAAGAATAAGTGCTAAGAAATTGGCAGAGACTTCATCAGTCTCCATGAATCCACACACTTTGAAAACTCCATTAAAGTTGGTTTGACCCCAGCCGCGAGGATGGACTCTTACCTCAACTCAACTGCTCGGGCTCACTGATAGAAAATGAGGCGCTGCCCAGATCTAATATGTGTGGCTATGCTAATATTGTGTGTGAAATTAAATCAGCAGCCCCCCCCCCCTCCCCCCGTCAGAGTGGGGGAGTCTGTAAACAAATGCAGCACAAAGTCCAGAGAACTCAAAGAGAGGATTACCAAGTCACTCCTAGAAAGACCCTCCCTCCTCTCCTCTCCTCTCTCTTGCTTTCCACATTCAATATTAACAGTGACTCCATCCATGAGCTACAACTGCAACAGCAGGGGCGGGGGGCGGGGGTTGAGGGGAGGTGGGGGTTGGAGGGGGGGGGGGCGCGGGGGGGCTCTTTGGCATGAGGGTAAGACAACACAGCAGAGATCAATAACTCGTCACAGGCATGCATCTGTCCGACCTGGAGAGAGCTTCTCTCTGAAAGTGTCAGTCTGGTAAAGAGAGACCTTTCCTCTGCTTTCTGCAGAACCACACGCCCTGACCCGGAAAAGCACCGGCTGGGTTTTGCCGTCAGCGAAAACATGCAATTAAACGCACGCACAACGACACAGCGCCACGCAAGATTATGGGAGTCGTCTAATTGCTGCGTAATTGCAGACGGAGAGGGTTGCGAGGTCGTGTTTGATACGGCCTGCCCTGTTACTGGGAGGCTGTTGGGTTGGGATAACGCACGGTGTCATCACTCTGATTACATGGCTGCGATTCTTCATGTGTGTTCCACTGGGATGTTTGAGGAGCGCGGGAGCTGGAACTACTGTTGTGTCATGATCGGAAATGGTGATGAATGTGATTCATTTAGTAAAGTGAAGCATACAAACACGTTCCTAGACATTGAATGACAAAACATTCATATACAGACATTTTTACGAATGCATCACAACCTCAATGCATGTCATGCTTTTTACATTATCCTTAAATTAGCCCTTTAAAGTATATTTACATTAGGATTGGTTAACCCCCCCCCCGCCCAATGGGGGCAGCCATGTTTTTATAGGAGCCCAAATTGGACGTACTAGGCATCTTTTGAGCTTGAACGACCCTGGGCTTCCACAGGTTCTCCTGTATGCTGAGATGGGACGGGTGAGGTGAGGGATACAACATGCAACTTCACCTGTAGATGTCACCAAATCTTACACTCTGCACCTTTAAAATGGACCAAGGCAAAATCAAGACAGAGCTGAGAAGATACTTCTGATTTGCAGGATTTGCTTCATGTGACCCTAATCCCATACTAAGTGGATCTGCCAGGACTGTCCTGTGGTTCACCTTGAATGAGCATGAATGTCTTTATCAGAAATGTTGTAATGTATTAAAGGTGCAGTACGTAGGATTTGGTGACATCTACAGGTGAGGTTGCATGGTGTATCCATCATCTCACCCTCACCAGGTTCTATGGTAGGTTCGACTCAGAGGATGTTTAGTATGTACACTCTGGGCTACTGTAAAAAAATGGCGGCCCCCATAGAGAGGACCCACTAATCATGGGAGTATACATTAATGGGCTCATTTAAGAGTTAGGGAAAATGAAATAATACATTTATGTTATTATAAATTCATAAAATTCTCAGTAGTGGATCTCATTTGGAGTGACTCACTGAATGTAAATCTTACACACTGCACCTTTAATGAATGGTATAAGTGATTGATGCATGACATGACGCTACGAAGGGTTTAAAAAAGAAACAATGCATCACGCTCACTGTATATGTGGAATAAATATGATTGCAAATCAATTCTAATATCTTGTCCATCCACAAGTTTCTCCAAACACACCCTCGACTGGTCCGTATCCATCACCCCGGCTGCAGCAGATAACCTCCGGGAGGGTGACGAGGCAATTTCCTGGAATTGAAATGTGTCGCTGGGCTGTCAGAATAAACACTGAGGGCTGTTTTATTAGCTGAACACTGATGGACACTGATGAGCGGAGAGAGGGAGAATAAACACATGATGAGTGATTTGTGAGAGCGCGATGTTTGTACTCTCTGGAACAGTGGGGGTGGGGGTGGGGGGGCTCGCCATGTCCCCTCATTACTGCCTGATGGCGTCTACTCCATAGGGAGGGGAGGAGAGAGGAGAGGGAATAGGAACTTCTTTAACTTTCTGTCACCACTGCATTTTTAATTGATGGCTTTGCGATGATCTCAGAGTGCAATTTCAAAATAAAAGCATAAAGTGAGGAATTTGATTGATGGGGGTCATGGTTGGGGTGAGAGGGTGAAGTGGAGGCTCCCGCGTCGCAGGGCTTTTGTGTTTTCACCAGCGAGGGTGACATAGGCAAATTAGGCTGAGCCCCTGCCATCTGGTGGCTTTGTCTTTCTATGTGCCTCCCCCCCTTGGAAAGGAAAGGAAAGGAAAGGGGAAGGAAGGGATGGGAGGGGGAAGGGGGAGGGAGGGAAGGAAAGGAAAGGAAAGGAAATGGAAGGAAAGGAAAGGAAAGGAAAGGAAAGGAAAGGAAAGGAAATGGAAGGAAAGGAAAGGAAAGGGAAGGGAAGGAAATGAGAGAAAGGGAAATAAGATGAGTAGTAGTCATACCAGGACTGAAAACTTCACAGTAACTTAAAGGTGCAGTGTGTAAGATTCAGGTGAAATTATTTCAATTATTTCATAAACAAAGTTTCAACTTAAAATAATCATATCAGATTAAGTGTGGGTTTATAACGTCGCTGGACTTTACGGTGCCGGTCCAATCCGCCATGTTTTTTTTGTTTTTTTTACAGTGGCCCAGAATGAACAAACGTAAGACCTATTGAGTTTTAATGTTAACTAGAGGCTACCACAGGTTCCCCTACATGTTCCAAGGGTCAAGCCTGTGGTGAGGAGTGTTTAGCTGTGCAATATACAACCCCACCACTAGATGTCACTAAATCCAACACTCTGTACCCTAAAGTACCAAGGAAGAGAACCTGTGGAGGGAGATTGGAGGAGGGGTCAAATGAAGACGTCTTGAAAAAGTTTCGGTGCAGCAACTGAGGGAAGGAGGACAAAGCAAGGCTGAGTCCCAGAGACCATAGATTGGAGGGGACTGAAGGTTAGAACACCAAACACACACACACACACACACACACACACACACAAATAAGAGAGAGACTGAATGGAAAATCCCTTCTGTCTGCCCTTGTTCTTCCTCGTGTTGTGATGAATGTGTGTGTGTGTGACAGTTAACTTTGAAAACATTAAATGTTGGTTCTCTCCTCGTTTAAAGGAGACATTATTTACCTTTCTCACTCTGTTCATCTTTGTGTCTCGACCCATCTGGACTTGTCGTCACGCTCAGGTGTCTCACACAGGCTTCACTTAAAGGTCACTCTCTATGTCCCATCGAATCAAGTTGAACATTTCTCTCTGTCACTCTACGAAGATGATGAGTCTTAAAAATGAGACATTGTCTCACATTCCTATGTGGAGGTCTCGGGGCCAAAAAGTCCCCATGGAAGCCACTAATGGGCGTGTCCCCCAGTCTTGACAGACATTGGGGTAAAACTAAAAAAAAAATTAGGCAGAGAGGGTTTAAAGGTGCAGTGTGTACGATTTCGTTCATTTTTTCTATCTGTAGAAATAGATTGATAAAACAAATGTATAGACCTTCTTTTACAAATGTGTGATCACGCCAGTAATCTTTTTGCGTTGCGCTAAAATTAGCCCGGGTCCACCCTACGGGTGCCGCCATGTTTTTACAAAAGCCCAGGGTGGAGTGAACTGAAGTCTCCCATAGCTTCTCCTGCATGCTCGAATGGAAGGGTCGAGGTGATGGATGCAACATGCACCTTCACCTGTAGAGGTCACCAAACCTTACGCGCTGCACCTTTAAGTGCACTGTGTAAGATTTGGCATGTGCTCAGGTCAGTGTGGTGAAACCCTGTAGAAGCTTGAACGTGTGTCAATGACAGGAAGATAAAGGGGAAGCTGTGCCGCAGATTGGTTGATCTGAAGACTGAAGGGAGGCTTTCACCCTCTGTAAACGCAGCTTTTGGGCGTGATACTTTCACTTCAACTTTTACTTTTTATATCCCAGCACTTTTCTCATACTGGACTTCACAGCTGGACACGCACGGCACAAAGGCCGGCATCTTCACGAGTTACACCGTTTCCTTTTGTCTAACCCTGATATTTCTAATGAAGTCAGTGAAGTCAAACATTACATGTTATATTTCAATCTTGAGATATAAAAGTGAACTGACAAAGATTTTCAAAGAAAAAAGGCGTTTCAGTGACGCCTGAGATGAACAGGAGCGTGTGAAATGTCAAAAGTCAAAGAGTTAATGAGGTCCAACAGCACAGGGCCTCGCTCCTTTTGCCACTAAAGATGAAATGAACGGGTTTCTCAGAATGTTGAGACCGACCCGACGTGCAGCTCGATCATGACAGTGTTGCGCCTCAGTAACACAAACAAACAACACTGCTCAATATATAGAGTTGTAAATATTCATTTCGATATATAACAATAAGACGGATTTCTACTAGAAACATGTTTAACTTTCCATATCAGTGTAATATTCTATCATACGGTGAAACATTGCAATTTTGCTTTTGATAGAACAATTAATAAAACCTAATATATTATGTCCACATACAATATTTGAAAAATACTTGTTTGTTCCGTAAAAGCGGCGTTTTTTCCTCTACGTACTTTCCAGTCTCTCGTCATTTCAGTTGCCATGGATACGATTACAGTTTTTTCGAAATCCTCCCCGACAAAGTTGCACAGTCTCAAACGTGTGCGCGAAACAATGCAGAGTTGTGGTGTTCTAAAGGTGCAGTGTGTACGATTTCGGTCCATTTTTGTCACTTATATCTGTAGAAATAGAATTACGAAGGAGTACATGCAGGCATTTTTCGGAATCATCTTTTGAGCTTGAATGACAACCGAGGGCCACCACAGGTTCTCCTGCAGCTTCGGAGGGTGAGGTGATGCATACAAAATTTCAACTTCACCTCTGGAGGTCACCAAATCGTACACACTGCACCTTTAAGTCTAAATACACCAGTGAGACGCAGCTATGATAAATGGGCCACATTTGCATATACGTTGTGTAAGTGGTCCTCTGGCATTGGAACTGTGAGGGCCTGCAGAGACACACACACACACACACACACACGGGGGGGGGGTTACGATTAGTAAATAGAGTGTGAAACCAAAGTGAGTGGGTGTGTTGTACCTCAGTGTTGGCATAGATGGGGTCATCGATGATCTTGGGTTGGGAGAGCTTCTTGTTTTCTTGGATTTTGCAGGGCGCCGCTCTGAAGAGACGAAACAGACCACACAGCCAATATACACAACTGCCTTCAACTTGGATTCCACATATCGCACATGCACACGTGACAACAAATGAAATCAAAATACGAGGATCGTGACACGAACCTTGGGGCTGGATCTGCTGATCCTCGGCTGAAATTGGCATAATATCCAGTGTCCTCCCTGGTCAGAGCCTGTTGTGACCTGGAGCATTGATCGGTTCGGGTTCAAGTGTGATGTTTTGTCAGAGCTTTCAAAAGCGTCATTGGTGAATTCTTTTCTCGGCAGTCACTTTACCTCTTGGACTTCAAGAGGCACAGCACGGCCACCACCACGACAATGATGACGAGAAGGACACACAGTGGAGAAAAGATGGCCGTGTACAGGTACACTGTAGCGGTCTCCAGGTTCGTCGTCACTGTGACGGGAGATTGAAACTGCAGTGAGTTGTGATCTTATCAGCGGAGAGACACCGACGTCAAATCTGCTTCATGTTGCGTGTGATTGTGTGAAAGCAACAAACTGACTGTTGGTGACTGCAGGGCTGAGGAATGGTGGGACGCTGGTGTTACCTAAAGAACAGAATACAATTTGATTCATCCACAATATATGTTATAATATATGTTTATAAATAAACAGTACACTTGCACATCTAATCATAAAAATCCACTGTGCCTATATAATTCATACAGGTATGTACATGTAAATATCTATATGTATATGATACACATTCACATATACACCTACAGTACATACGCGTAACCATGTACACAAAATATACACAAAAACAAGAAAGACAATGCATTGACCATCCTCGTAGTAAACAGATAGATGACCTCGTCGTAACCACGTCAGGGTTGGCGCTCACCTTGATCAGGGAGGACTTCTTTGGTACCTGCAGCCAAGCAGAAGAGACAAGTTGCTCCAGTCGACTGTTTCTTTATGGAGTGCAGACTGATATTAGACGGTATTCTCACCAGACACTGAAATGAACACAGCTTTTGAATAAAAACTGAAGGTGTCATCCTTGGTGGCGAGTCTCACGTAGATGGCTGGTTCGTTTTCCATCACGTTGCTGATCCTGAGCGCGCAGTCTCCCTCGGCTACATTCCCGATGAGCGTCGTCTTTCCTCTGTACTTTTCCACCACAAGCAACGCGTCGGGGTGATAGATGAACTCGTTTCTGTCTTTGTCGCGGAGGACAACGTCGCTTCTCACTTTCCTTTTCCAGAAAACCTGCACCTTGTCGGTGTGCTGCTCTGGAGGGTATTTGAAACTGCAATTGATGGTCACATTGGAGCCCAGAGTCGCATTGATGCGCCTCGGGGTGCTGACGATCCAGCCTTTATGTGCATCAGTGCCTAAGCGGAGGAGAAATGAAAAGGGTTGGCACGCAGGTTTCTTATGTGGTTGTTTATGGTGAAGACTTCATGAGGTTCAAAACACGACTCACCACCTTTCGAATGCACGGCCAGTACCAGGGTCAGGTCAATCAGAGCCAACAGCTTCATCTGGAGGAGGGGAGGCGAGACATTCTGGGGTCAACCCTGAAAACCGACGGCAGCATCCAGCACCAAGTCAAATCACTGCGTTCTGTCATTCGGAGAAATACTCACTGCGAGAGGGAGAGGACCTGCCACTGCTCCGGCAAACTGCTTCTGGACACATTAGCATCATACCACATGAAATGAAGGCTGATAGGAAATCTCCCGGGTGTGTTTCCTGTTACTTGAAGGTGAAGAATTGCACAAAAGAAACCACCCAACAACGAGAAATAAGGAAGTTAAGACAGACAAGTGAGTTTTGAAGTCTTAATACGGGGCAAGACTCCTCATGCTGAATCTGTTGGTGTTTACATCCCCAGGAGTCTGGTACTGTATCTTCCTCTGTTTCCAGGGATTGGGGACAAAACAGGGGAAGGATTTGCTTATTTGTGTATGGATGTAAAGTACATTTATTGAGTACTCGACACCCTTTTATTTTTTTTTTTCCTTTTTTGAACTTTACACCAATGGTGACACTTATATCCTCATTCACACATTTCTGTCACACATCCCCCACAGCAACCGTTTTAGTGCCAGACCAACTGAAGTGACTCATCGATCTGTGACCACCCACAGCTCACGAACATCTGACACTGCACACACTTCTCATGTGCGTTGAACGCAGAGCCGGCTCCAGCCATTTTGGTGCCCACGCCAGGTTTTTACGGCTTAGTGGCCCGTGGACCTTGAGTTTGACATGTCTGATCCAGAGTTCTTTTGACTTACAGGTGCAGATTTGGTGACATCTAGAGGTGAAGTTGCATGTTGTATCCATCACCTCACCCTTGCCCTTCAGTTGTCATTAAAACGAAGATGTTTCGTACCTCCGCCTTCACGACTGTAAAAAATACGGCGGCCCCCACAGAGAGGACCCCCTCCTCCTGTAAAATATACATTATTATTATTATTTTATTTTTTTTACATTATTATCAGTAGTGTCCGAGACAAAGATAATTGATGCTTGTGGAATATTTTTTTAAATGGATAATAATCTGAAGGGTGCCCAGCTCCCCCCACCCCCCTGGGTGCGACCGGCGTGTGCCTCACGCACTTTGACCACTGGGTGGAGCCAGAGATGTTCTCTCACCAATCCACAGTGAACTTTGAGCAGTGAAGTCTCCACCTGGAATGTGGGGCCAAACTCAGACCTCTAGGTGCAGTCAGTCATATGACTCCTCAGCTGCTCCACTGGATGTGACGCTCATCAAAACCGCGGCGGATCCGCTGGAACCGATTCTCCCCAAACTTTGACGTCCCTCCTCAACTGCCGCCTGTGACCCGGGGAAGCGGCTCCCGCGGCTGAATGCGCTCCGTGACGGGGACGCGCGGTGTCCACTGGGCGCGTGGTCGCGCCGCGGGACGGTGACCACCGTGTCTCCATGTGTCGCACCTGTGGACGTGTACAGGTGTCCGCGGTGGGCGCGTTTACAGACATGGACAGCCCGAGTCCCAGGCAGGAAGCGGTGGTGGGGGAGAGGGTTCCATCATCGGACGGTCGCCAGCCGCACGTCCGCCCCTGGAGGAGGAGGGTGGCAGCGGTCAGTTCCCCCGCTCTGTCCGCCGCGCGCCTCACCTTGCCGGGGACCATGGACGCTGAGGGCAGGGTGGACGAGTCGAGACTGAGGATGTATATATTCAAAAACGGTACATTTATCTATCTATCTATCTATCTATCTATCTATCTATCTATCTCCATCCATCCATCCAGGAGGAGGAGGGGCGATGGGGATGAGGAAAAGAGCAGTTTAGAAAATGAAATTACTTCCATTGCTGTTATTATGACGTCTGCTGTAATCACATTATTAAAGGTGCAGTGTGTAAGGTTCGGTGACCTCTGGAGGTGAAGTTGCATGTCGTATATCCATCACCTCACCCTTATGGGAGACTGTTGTTGTCGTTAAAACTCAAAGATGAGTGTGTCCACTCTGGGCTACTGTAAAAACATGGCGGCGCCCGTAGAGAGGACCCGCTCCTCATGTAAACATACATTAATGGGCTCATTTAAGGCTAATGGGGAGGAAAAAAAATACATGTAGGTGATTATAAATTCATAAAAATGTCAGTGTGTCATTGTTTTGTAATATTTTTATTATTACATTTTATGTTAAACAGTAGTTATGAGAAAGGATAAACTGGTCCCCAACCAGAGGTGATGCAGTTTGGGGGCGTCAGCTTGGAAAAGTTCAGGGACCTCAGACATTGTGTCCCTCGATTCAAATTTGACTTAACAAGACACATAAGTGTGTTTGTATTTACATGCAGAGGCTCCTTTTTGTGGTAATACGGAAGAGTCTTATTGAATCTGAGGTCACAACAGACCAAGAAGTCACTAAATAATCCCATAATACCCATTTAGAAATGAAAGTCTTTGTTAATCCAGTGAAATTCATGCTTGAGGGTCATTTCAAGAAGCTGAATCAATAACAATAAAGGCATACTATGGAACATTGTTCTGATGAGACCTGATCTGAGACCTTTTGATTAAAAAGTCCATTTTAGACTCTGCAGAAAAACAGCAGTTCAAATTGGGATTGCTGTGATCACATGTCCGCATGCACTAGTGGATAGCGATCGACCCCCGCAGCCCAACAACAAGTCAAGTGATGCCTTGCTTCAGGACAGCGGCTGAGCCGCAGACAAACAAAAGCCTCCTCTGAAATGGAACATTCCCGGGTACGCGGCAGCGCCTCCAGCCAAGGACGTCCAACATGACTACTGACCTTTAACAACGGAGGTTTCCAGAGAGGTTTCATTATCGTCACATGAGGTTCCACAGGCAGACTGTGGTGTAACGTCACACGTGGGGTGTGTGAGGCCGAGGAATGAGTCGAAAACCGGTTGAATAAATGTTAAACACACTGCTCATTCATGTGGTTCTTTATAAGTGAGGGTGAGGGGGTGAAACATCTCACCCCTCAGCAGCCATGTGGAAACTCTCCCTCTCCCTCTCCCTCCTCCTCCTCCTCCTCCTCCTGACCCTCATGCACATTCCAATCTGACAAACCAAAGATTAAAAACAAAAAAAACTCAACAGATCAAAACATTATATAAGGAGAAAGGGGAGCAAAGTTCACTGCGGTTTGGGCCGCAAAGGTTAATAATTCCTGTCATGTGCTCCAGTCTCCAGGATTTGTTCCCATCTGGCCTTTGGTTGCTTTGCCTGAAGTATTATTTGTACCTTTAAAGGTGGCGTGTCTCCCTCCGAGCGGGGCCTGGTGTGGCGCTTCCTGTTTGGCATGTACCCGTGCGGCTCCACGGCCTTGGAGCGCTCCCTGCTGCAGGAGCAGCTGTTGGTTCGATACCAGGTCATGAGGAGGAAGTGGCAGCAGTTTCTGCCCTCAGCTGTTCGCATCCACCTCAACGGCACCGATGGTAAAAAACAAAACAAAAAAAACAACCTCTTGTCGCAACGATGGCGAGGGTGTCTCTCTTTTAAAACGTGG
Organism: Chascanopsetta lugubris; assembly: GCA_016785325.1. Taxonomy (NCBI): domain Eukaryota; kingdom Metazoa; phylum Chordata; class Actinopteri; order Pleuronectiformes; family Bothidae; genus Chascanopsetta; species Chascanopsetta lugubris. The sequence continues at coordinate 59,932 of JAFBJT010015756.1, read as the reverse complement.
ATGACCATGTCTGTGTTGCAGCTGAGCTGGTGGCGGCCGTCAGATACTTTGACCAGAGGCAGGCGGAGGCTCAGCAGCCGAACCAGGAGCAGGCGGAGGAGGTCAGGGACCGACTGGCGTTTCTGGAGCTTCAGGCGCAGGTTAGATCAGATAGGCCTGAAGGTAACAAAAAAAAAAAAAGGTTTAATGTTAAATTTATACTGTTGTTTATTTTCTCTAAAAGATACATCAGGCAATTTCTGTTGCCATGTATGAATCACATGTTCATGCCAGTGAGTGAACTGGATGTTTAATTAAGCTAAAAAAAAAAAATTACAAGACACTCGGTTATCTGTTAGGTCAAATGACCATCGACTGTGTAGTAAGATGGATGTAGTGTCTGTGACTTCACCCACAGGAGGCGCTCATGAGACTCAGAGTGGGCGGTTCACCCGTCGCCAACTTGCTGATGCTCAACTAGTCCCAGTCCGAACTCCTTCTGGTTTCTGGTTCATCCAAAAAAAAAGGGTGCAGGTGGAGCAAGGGGTGGGCCCATGGTGCTGTCGCAGCATCCACAGACTCAAGAGGCCACGCCCCCTCATTTTGTACAATTTTCAAATCTTGATAGATAAACAATGTGACTGACTCCATGGTTTGTACCAGGCTTTAAACATGTTTAACTCACGAATCGAAAGCTGGCCACTTTAACATGGGAGTCTCTGACAGGGGACCGACTCGCTTTTGGCGCCTGCCTCAAGTGGCCACTCCGTGAACTGCAAGTTTCACCACAGACCGAGCTCTGGTTCTGTTCTGTTGATTTTGTTGATACAATAAATATATTCCCATTAACCCCGTTGGCAGGGAGAACAGTGTTTAAGGAGGGAGGAGTGTATGTTTAGGTTAATGACTCAACAGGATCTTTTTTCGACTGCCTGTCATTTATTTACATTCGCTATCATTTGACCTTTTCGTATTGACTGAAGCTTTTTGTGCACTCAGGAGCAGCTGACAGATTTCAGCAGGTGATACCTGACATGTCAACCCAGAGTTCACATGTTCAGATGTCTGACCCTTGTGCAAACAGCAGAGAGATAATGCACAATATGAGTGTTTTTGAAAACGTGTTATTAAAATATATCTGTTTTGTGCGTTTCCCTCCGACGCTCAGATATTATTTGAGCGGGTGACATTTGACCGGGAGGAGCTGCGTGAAGCCATACGCATCATTGACAAGGACGTACCCAGAACTAACAGAGACCTGAGCTATTACCAGTGAGTGATTGTTTACCTTTTGGGGGGGGGGCATAGCTATAGAAGTCATTTAAATACATGTAGATGATTATACACTTCAATCAATACCACATTAATACTATTATTCTTATCTTTAAATTCAGCCAATAGATAAATGTCCCTTAACCCTACACAGTGTTCTTATCCATCCACATTGTGTGTAAAGTGCTGATCCTCCACTGTTTGACTCATTCCACTCACTTCTCCGCGCAGGGGAGAGGGTTCAGGTAATCTGCTGGTGCTGAGAGACATCCTCATCACTTACGCTGCCTTTCATCCAGGTAACCAGACATAATCCCATCACAGGGTTACTGACACTGTTTACTTATGACGTCATGACATACTTTGTTTGTTTGTTTGTGCTCCGTGCAGAGGTGAGTTATGCCCAGGGAATGAACGACCTGTGCAGCCGCTTCCTGGAGGTTCTCGACTCAGAGGTCGACACGTTCTGGAGTTTCTCCTGCTACATGGAGAAATTCTCCAAAGACTTCAGGGCCGATGGTCTGCACAGAAAGATAGGTGCGGTTATACAAAGGCAGAAATTCAGCTTCAGGTACATGATGAACTTGGAGGTTGTTGGATTTCGTTTTTTTAATTTTTTTAAAGGCAGATACCTGTTATTTGTGGAATGAGGCCGATAACTAACTGAACTTTAAAAAATGAATAGCAGTGACAAAGTTGCATGCACGTGTTACAACAAACCTTATTACACGTAATCTCCAAGGGGGACTATGTGTACTGACCTCTAGTGGTAAAAGCGGGACTTTGAAAAGTTATTTTTCAATTGACTTTAACCAGTTATGTACTTGATGTATGAATGTGTATTAAGTTTGCAGAAATCAGAAGTTTGGTTGAAGTTTGAAACTTTCTGACCATAACTACAAAGTGACAAATAAAAATGTATCTCTTTGCAAACTGCATATCTCTGTTAAAGGGCCACAGTTATTTTCTGGAGCCACATTTAAAAGGACTTGAATAACATTTTATTTGGATCTGCTCCAAACTGCAAAAACCATTCAAATACCATCATAACCTGTCAATTATTCCCTGAGGAATCAAAGTCAATGTTGAAATAACATATTAAACGAAATGGAGAAAAAAAAAAATACTGGATCCGCCTTCTCATCCAGACTGACACCAACACTGCTCCCCCAGGACCTCTAGTGGTAAAACAAGCACATTGAAACCATGGATCCAGCACCAGCTGCATTGAAATATTAGTTAACCTGCCTCGCTTGTATCGGCGTTGTATGAATATTTATGAATAAATGTATGTTTCTTTGTTGTCTATGTTGACGTTGTGTTCTAGAGCTGGAGGCTGCTCTGCTGAAGGAGCTGGACCCACAGCTTTACGCTCACTTGGTCACAGACAGCATGGAGAGCTTCACCTTCTGCCACAGGTCGACCCTTGGCACCGCTCTGAAAAACGTTCTGTATTCTTCTTCATGCATCACTGACGCCGGTGTCTCCGTCTGCACCCCCCTCCAGGTGGCTGCTGCTGGGTTTCCAGAGGGAGTTTGAACACAGCGACGCCCTGCGCTTGTTTGAGATCCTGAGCTGTGACCACCTGGAGCTCATCTCCCAGCAAGTAGACCGAGCCAGGTATCAGGAGAGGATCGCACAGAAATACAGCACAGGTGAGACGCAGAACATTGTAACATCAGAGGAAGGGAACGTTCCATTTTATGACAGTCGTTAAAGGGGCTATATGTCGTTTTTTTTTTTTTTTACCATAAAACTTTCAGAAGTGACCTAAAATATGTTATGAAGTGCCTTTTAGCAACCTGTAATACCAATTATTCACCACTAGAGTGAGTTGTGATCCACTGTAGAGCACAGTCTATCTCTTCTCTGTAGTTTAGGTGGAGCACATAAATAAGTAGCACTTACTCACAAAAACAAGGAATAACGGGCTCGATGCTTGTTTGTGAATGAGTCCCTTCCTAATGGTCGTGTTATCCTGTTTTTCAATTCCCAGTGTTGTGCAGCATAGGGGGCGCTCTTATCAAAAATGGGGCTTTTCGAAACATCTCGCCTTCACGTGTCATTCTACTTACTCGGGAAAATGATGTCACGAATGTAACTTTTCCTCGGTCAGCTCAGAGCAGGTGACCACTCACAGAAGGCCGGGCCAGTTGGCCAATCAGAGCTGTCGGGGCTTTTCTTTGAGGGAGGGGCAGGAGCTCTGCAGAGGGAGAGAATGAAAACGTGGGACGGGGTGGTGGACTGCACCGGGTGGAACTTCAGTGTTGAGTATCTGAGCGTGTCAGGCTGTCGTAGTAGCGACACCAATCAAAATGTGTGGTCCCCTGACGTTTGCAGAGGAGAATCCAGAGTCAGAACTTCCGGCCATCAACACCGACTTCACCTTCGAGCTCTTCATCTGCGCGGCCATCTTGTTAGAGAACCGAGAGGCTCTGCTGAGGTGTCGGGACGACGTGCAGCTCATCCAGTTCACCAGCAGGTTGGTCCGCGTGCTGAGGCGTAACTGCAGCGTCAAAGGAGTCGCGCGTTTGTCCATGTGTCCTCATGCGTTTTGCTTGTTGTCGTTCTCTGCGCAGCCTCCAGGGGACGCTGGACCTGAACAACACGCTGAAGAAGGCGGAGCAGCATTTCTACAACTACTGCAAACGCTGTGCCTGGGACTATATGAACCGGCTCTGCAGAGGATACAAGAGCAAAGAGGAGGACTTTTTCTACCAACTGCGGAATTTGTTTGTGTTGAAGTGATTGTGGCGATATTCACGGACAACGGGGAGAATGGGAAGTTAAAGGTTTGAACTTGGCGAACTTCACAGAACGAACTCTCACTTTGGTCTGGGGCTTCCTCACCTGAACAGCACAGCAGGAGGTTCTCCAATCAGACGTCACCAACAGATCCCTCACCAACATGCGTTTTCCACGAAAATGACAGTGAAATGGAGTGTTTTCATCTGTACGTTGATGTGTATCTTTTTTTTTTCCCCTCAGTTTTGAAACTCTCATGTGTTTGAAACACACAGAATCTCCTGCTGTGTTCCTCCATACACTCCTACAGAGAAGATCTTCATGTAATGTCTGGAAGCAGCATTACCGTATACTCTCGATTGAAGGGTTTTTGATGTCGGCACATTCTCTGAGGGAAATGCACTGCAGTTCTGGTGGCTGCGCTCTTTGAATCTGTTCCTGTGTGTACTTCAAATGTACTGTATTTATTGTATGCGAGTCCCCATGGTCGTTCTCCTGCACCATGAATATGAAATGCTTCTTATTACCTCAGAATCAAAGCCTTAAAAATGTGCCTCACTCCAAAACGATATAAGAATTCAGTGCCTGCACACGACTATTTGCAGACAGATAGCGTTTGGTGTGGCAACAGGTGGTGTCTGTCACGGACTGCAGTCACTTATAGAATGTCTACGTGTGGGTCAGGAGGGAGGAGCTGGAGTTCAAGTATGACAGTGTCTCTCAAAGAGTAGACATTTTGAAATAAAACATTTTCCTTACAGGTAAACTGCAAATAACAGTAAGTAACACCGAAAAACAAATCTAAATAATCTGTCAAAAACCATTAACACAGCACCACCACGTGTTGACATTAACCCCCGAATCTACTACTGAAGCACCCTTTTCCGCTTTTGATAATAATGGAAGTTTGCCACAGGTGGTTGGGAAATGGTGAGTGAGGTACAGGTTGTTCATCTGCATTATATAATCTCACCACCTCACTAAATACTACACACTGCACCTTTAAGCGGACCATTAGGGCTGTATAGATTTCAGTTTGAATTGAGCAATAACGACTCGGATCCTGTTTCACCATGTGATTCCAGAGAGAGATTTCTATGTTCATGATAATATTATTAATAATAATAATAATAATAATTGAATATAATTACCAATGTTCAGGAGCACGTTCTGTTCAGTGCTTTTAAAACTTCTAGATGTTTTCTAGTCAAGAGCAACTGGGGTGAAATAAATCCCAGTTATGAGGAGACACATGGGCCTAGAACTTTCCTGAGTGGAGTCACCTGACACCCGGATGAGCCGTCCCAGCGCAGCCCTCTATATACACTGGGGAGCAGAGACGCTCGTCCTCTTAGCCTGCCTGCCTGGAGAGGGGAAGGAGTGTCAGAAAGGAGCCTGGGTGCTGTTGTGTGCTGGGCAATAACAGAAAGAAAGTCAGTAAACTCTCTCAGGTTGTGAACATCTGACAGCACAACAAGGTAACCTCTCGGATGAGAAGTGTTGATGTGGCTTCCCGCTCTGTCTTGCTTGCTGCGATTAAAGCTTAAACGCCTCACGTGAGCAGACTTACCACAAAAGTGAGGTATGCATGGTTCCAACGCATGGCAAGCTGACGCTGATGCAGCAAAACAAATAAAATAACATTGGTGCATTGAATGCCTCATTTCCATTTGACACGGAGAGAGTGGATTGTGACCTTCCCTCAGCACGACTGTCCCGACTGGAGCAAATGAGAGAATTGTATTAATTTAACAGTATGTATGTCTTTCCCCTGAACATGCATCACGTCTCCCACAGGCCTCAGTTACAATGCATGTTCTTCGAAACCACAACTTTCAGATGTGGGTGTGAGCAGGCACTAAAAAAATCTCAAGAGAATGTCAACATTTCCTGCAGAGTTGCACAACTGTACCAGAGATATTTCGGTTATTTTTCTTGGTAGAGCTATTCTGCCGTTTCCCTCTCTGACTCATGTGACAATTAGAAAAAGGAAGCTCTTGAAAAGTTTGTTTTATTCAATTTAAAACAGTTTAGTGCCTTGCCACTGGATGGAATGTCTGTCCCTGCACCCTCCCATCTGAAGAAGCTCCTCGCCAACAAATCTGTTTGTCACTGCGCCTCAGAGCCGCATGTTTCTGTGAGCACTTTAGGTCACGAGGTATTTCACTCGAAAAAGGAACCAGGTGCAGTTTTGCCCACCGGTCTCTGATAAATCACCTGCAGTCTTCAGCCACCGTCCATTCAATGCCACGCTGATACTTTTTATAGTCACTGTAAGCGATTGGAAGCCAGCTGTCGGAAAATAGACTCACAGAGTACTAGTATATCATGTTCAGTAAATCACATTTCACCAGCCTGCCTGAGACACTGACGTGTTATATTGCAGAGGGAGAGAAGCAGAGTGGCAAGGGAATGAGCAGTGTGATATAGTGTCAGGGGGAAAGTCTAATTCACGATGCTATGAAGGCTCTGAGTCACCGAGTTAATGTCACTAATAAGGAGAAGCACACATTGTACATGTGTTCTTGTACATTTGATTTAATATACAGAAAATATGCATCATACACGAGTGGAAGAAAATGAGACGATTTTTCTAACTTTCATTTTGGTTTGAAGTTGAACTCACTCGGAAAAAGAGGATTTTCATATTTTGCATTTTGGTAATAAAGCTGACACATTTGAGGAAAAAAGTTGAAATGTTGAGCATAGAGGAAAAACCGGAAGTGATGTGACAAAAGCCAAATTGACAGGGTTTTAAATTATTTTACATGTCATAAATAAGTCATCCATGTTGAGAGAAATCAAGGGAAATATTGAGAATAGCATTGAAATGTTGTGAATGAAGCTGAAATGTTGAGAGAATTGTTAAACTCAGTCAAAACAGGGTGGGTGCTCAACCATGTCAAAATGTCAAGAATAAATTGAATTGAAAAAAAAACCCTTCATTTTCTCATTTATTCTATTTATACTAATACTCATGAATGAATGGTGTGACTAATACATTTTTAGACTTCAAGCACACAGACTCTGATAAACAGTATGAGTAACTTGTTTTTTTTACTTACCCAAGATGTCTAAAGGACCCGCAGTGGGCATTGATCTGGGCACCACATATTCATGTGTGGGCATCTTCCAGCATGGAAAAGTGGAGATCATTGCGAATGACCAAGGGAACAGGACCACACCCAGTTATGTGGCCTTCACAGACACCGAGAGACTGATCGGAGATGCTGCCAAAAACCAGGTGGCCATGAACCCATCCAACACCGTATTTGGTGAGAACTGCTACGACAACAAGATAACACTGATTTAACTCCCCAATTGTCATGCGTTCACAACCAAACCCTCCGAACAAGTAAGATCGCCACTGTGAACTTAACAGATAACTCAGTGTGTCCTCTTTGATATGTACTTTAGATGCTAAGCGTCTGATTGGTCGCAAGTTTGATGACGCTGTGGTGCAGTCGGACATGAAGCACTGGCCCTTCAAGGTTGTCAATGACTCAACCAAACCCAAGATGGAGGTTGAGTACAAGGGAGAGATCAAGACCTTCTACCCTGAGGAGATTTCTTCAATGGTCCTCACAAAGATGAAGGAGATCTCTGAGGCTTATCTCGGCAAGGTAGTGATCACAAGAACTCTCCGATTCAAATTCAACCTTATGACCTGAAAAGTATTTTTCGTAATCTACAATAGGCGATGCTAAAAGGTTCAATAGTGCGATTGCACAAATATGGTTTCTTGACATGAGGGTTTACTGTCTTGACAGACAATCACCAATGCTGTTATCACAGTTCCTGCCTACTTCAATGACTCCCAGCGTCAAGCCACCAAAGACGCAGGAGCTATTTCTGGACTCAATGTGTTGCGTATCATCAATGAACCCACTGCTGCAGCAATTGCTTATGGTCTGGACAAGAAGGTGACTCATTGAGTAACTGCAACTTATAACTTGTTCTTATTGATAATATCCCGTGACTAATTCTCAATATTTGTTTCAGGTTGGCAGTGAACGTAACGTCCTCATCTTTGACCTCGGCGGTGGAACCTTTGACGTGTCAATCCTGACCATCGAGGATGGCATCTTTGAGGTCAAGTCCACCGCCGGCGACACTCACTTGGGTGGCGAGGACTTTGACAACCGCATGGTCAACCACTTCGTTGCTGAGTTCAAGCGCAAGTTCAAAAAGGACATCATCAGCAACAAGCGGGCTGTGCGTCGTCTGCGCACAGCATGTGAGCGTGCCAAACGCACCCTCTCCAGCAGCACCCAAGCCAGCATTGAGATCGATTCGCTCTTCGAGGGAGTCGATTTCTACACTTCTATCACCAGGGCTCGTTTTGAAGAGTTGAATGCAGACCTGTTCCGAGGAACCCTTGAGCCAGTAGAGAAGGCCCTCAGGGATGCCAAAATGGACAAGGCCCAGATCCATGACATTGTCCTTGTGGGCGGTTCCACTCGTATCCCAAAGATTCAAAAGCTGCTGCAGGACTTCTTCAATGGCCGTGATCTCAACAAGAGCATCAACCCCGACGAGGCTGTGGCCTATGGTGCAGGTAAAACATGTAGTTTGGTAGTATCAGTTATGTTGAGGACGTCTGGTGACTTTAGTTTCACCATATGAAAAAATGTCTCCCAGCTGTGCAGGCTGCCATTCTGGCCGGTGATAAATCAGAGAATGTCCAGGACCTGCTCTTGCTGGATGTGACACCCCTGTCCCTGGGAATTGAGACAGCAGGAGGAGTGATGACTGTCCTTATCAAAAGGAACACCACCATCCCCACCAAGCAAACCCAGACCTTTACCACCTACTCAGACAACCAACCTGGTGTGCTCATTCAGGTACAGCAAAGCCATGGTGTAAATCACCATCCACTCTCCATTGGCCAGGTTTATTACAGTAATGTCATGTGAGTTGTTGCTTACAGGTCTATGAAGGCGAAAGAGCCATGACTAAGGACAACAACATCCTTGGCAAGTTTGAGCTCACCGGTATTCCACCTGCTCCCAGAGGAGTCCCTCAGATTGAGGTGACCTTTGACATTGATGCCAATGGCATTCTCAATGTGTCCGCTGTGGACAAAAGCACCGGAAAGGAGAACAAGATCACCATCACCAATGACAAAGGTAGAGTAGATCACCAATATTGGGCTCCTGAATGAATGACAGTTGACGGTGCCCAAAAGCTAAGTTATGTCCTCTCACAGGTCGACTGAGCAAGGAGGATATTGAGCGCATGGTGCAGGAGGCAGAGCAGTTCAAGGCCGAGGACGACGTCCAGAGAGAGAAGGCCACAGCTAAGAACTCCCTGGAGTCCCTGGCCTTCAACATGAAAAGCACCGTGGAGGACGAAAAGCTGCAAGACAAGCTCAGTCCAGAGGACAAAAAGACCATTGTGGACAAGTGCAACGAAGTCATTGCCTGGCTGGACAGGAACCAGGTAAAAAACAAATTCAGTTACTGTTTGCGGTGGAAAATACAAAGAAGTTCCTTGTAGTTTCACATCCGCAAAGCAAAGACTAATCCTGCCCCCTCTGTTACCCAGACGGCGGAGAAGGATGAATACGATCACCAGCAGAAGGAACTGGAGAAGGTTTGCAACCCCATAATCACAAAGCTCTACCAGGACGGCATGCCAGGCGGAATGCCAGGTGGAATGCCTGGTGGAATGCCTGGTGGAATGCCTGGTGGAATGCCTGGTGGAATGCCTGGTGGGTTCCCTGGTGGATCTGGTGGTGGCTCCTCCTCTGGCCCAACTATCGAGGAGGTCGACTAAACACTGCTGCCAGTGTCTTTACCTCAGATCCCTAAACACACACACAGTCTTACACATACACATGAGATAATTCTTCATTGCATGTTAATGTTAGCGGAAAATTTGCAAAATGTAAGCTACTAAATGCTTCAACATGTTTTTTAATCCTCAGTCACATTAGATATAATTCAAATCTGTTTGCTGATGTTGTCATGTTCTCCCTACCTGCATTTACGTAACATTAATAACAATCAATAAAGCTCACCAATGGGACTCTGAAGTCAAAACCTACTGTGCAATTCTTGACGTGATATTGTGACGAATCATCAAAAATGCAATTTTTTCCAAATCACTCAAGGTTACTTCTGCTTTACATCCTTCTGAACCGAGTTGTGCAAAATACCACTGAGGTTGCAACTCAACAAACCTGCAGATTAAGACAGTCTCCAGGAAAGAGAACACAACAGTTTTGATAAGTATCTTGTTTCCTGTACATTGGGTACACTCATGAAAACACCCTAGTGCAGAAATAGATGCAAAAACACGCAACACCCAAAGTTCATCTGTCATCCTGTTTGTCACTCTTTCATTCTTTCTGAACATGACCAAAGCATGTTTAATTAATGTGTAAAGATACAGGGTGGTCTTGTGTTAGTACAATGCTTCATGGCAATAGTTTTTAACTTTCCCACCCAAACAGACAAACATGATCATACAATGAATGGATTAATGCTCTGGCTTGAAGCCATCTTTAGGCGCTTATCACCAGATGTTCTCTTCCCTGGCCTATCTCACCTGTTGGGTTTCTAGAGGGTGTGGGCGGGGGGGGGCGGTTGGGGGGGGCGGGGGCCGGGGGGGGGGGGGGGGGGCAGTGTACAGTCCATTATGCCACATATGATAGTCAGGGTTCCATGTGTGAGACAGGTATAAAAGTCCTTGTCCTGCACTGCCGACACACAGGGACGTGATCACGGACCGAGGCAGCCATGTTCTGGTTCATCAGTTGTTTTGCCCTCGTGGCCTCTGCTCTGGGTGAGTAACGTTCAGGTTTTGTCATTGGATTAAGAATTTAGCGAGCAAATCAAGGTAAACTCTGAACACCCAGGTGTCAACAGAGGTGCAATACCAAATCATGTTGACACTTTTTGCACATGGGTTGTTTTCTGAGACAATCACTGTTTTCAATCTTGGGCCTCAGGGTGTGGAGTGCCCTCCATCAAACCCAAGGTGAGCGGATACAACAAGATTGTAAACGGGGAGACGGCAGTGTCTGGATCCTGGCCCTGGCAGGTTTCGCTGCAGGTAACCTTCCGTGACATAACATCCACATCCACCGACACTGGAGTTTTGCTACTAGCTCAAAATTGATCAGGGTATAAATGTGCATGCTCTGATTCTCAGGATGGCAGAGGATTCCATTTCTGTGGCGGTTCCTTGATCAACCCGTTCTGGGTCGTCACTGCAGCTCACTGCCGTGTGTCGTAAGTTACTTTTTGTCCCAAAACCCAAATGGGAAAATTTAAACATTGCCACATGAGTACAAACTCCTTTGTAATTGCGCCTGCAGTCCCAGAAACCACCGTGTTATCCTTGGAGAACATGACCGTCAGTCCAACAGTGAGCCAATTGAGATCAGATCCATTTCCAGGGTAAGCCTTTCCGTGATGCAACACTTTCAGAAAATGATGATGTCGTAACGTATATAGAGAAGTGAGGCTGTCGCAACCACATCGTGTTCCTTATTATTATTTTTTTAATCACTCCAAACAGGCCATCACGCACCCTTACTACAACACTCAGAACTTCAACAACGATATCACGCTTCTGAGGCTCTCCTCTCCAGTACAGATGTCAAACCGTATCTCTCCCGTGTGCCTGGCCTCCTCCAGCACCAGCATGCCCTCCGGCACAAAGTGTGTCACCACTGGGTGGGGCAAGACGGGTCAAACCTGTGAGTGAACAAATTCGCTTCGAGTCTCGTCGCGGATGGTTGAAAAACGAAAAAACCATGAAGGCACTGATTTCATGAAATCCTCAGCCCGCTTCATGTCCTTCTCTTCTCTGTATGCCAGCGAGTCCACGCTACCTCCAGCAGACGAGCCTCCCGCTGCTTAGCCCCGCTCAGTGCAAACAGCACTGGGGTCCTAACAGAATCACTGACGCCATGATCTGTGCCGGTGCCTCTGGAGTGTCGTCCTGTCAGGTAACAACCACCTCAAAGCAAATGTAACCTCATCATCAGAAAGTGTATGATGTCATTTGGATGGAGCCATTTAAAAAAAAAAAAAAGTATTATTAGCACCTGTGTTCGATTTTAAAGGTGCATGTAAATGGCACATCTGTCTTGTTTCAGGGTGACTCTGGTGGCCCCCTGGTTTGTGAGAATGGTGGAGCGTGGAACCTTGTGGGTATCGTGTCCTGGGGAACCTCCAACTGCAATGTGCGCACCCCCGCCGTGTACGCCCGTGTGTCCTACCTGCGCAGCTGGATCGACCAGACCGTTGCCTCCAACTAATGTCATCCCTCAACACTCTTCCACTCCGCATGGCCATCAGTGATTTCTCACATGGTCAATCAATCTAAGCAAAGAAAGAAAAAAAAAAAGTGTCACTGTATTAATAAGACACTGAAATACACCTTTAAAACAACTGTGTCTTTGTGCTGTTTGTGTGTATGTGTGATAAGTGTTTCTCGTCTGTTTACACAGCCACGTTAAATTTCAGTTCGATAATTAATACGGATCAGTCTAGTTGATGTGATGCCCTGAGGCACGCCCTTATTCACAGGATTATTATGGATCTACTAGGAATAGAGTGTGACTCCCTTAAAGGCGTAGTGTGTACGATTTGGTGACATCTATTGGTGAAATTGCATGTTGTATCCATCAGCTCACCCTTCCCATGGTAGCTCTCAATTGGCCTTAAAGCGCAAAAGATGTTTGGTACGTCCACTCTGGGCTATTGTAAAAACGCGGTGGCAGTATACTGAGCTTACATTTGGTCAAAGTTGAGAATACAGTCAGGCTAAAGTCAGGGTTATTTATGATGAGGCAGATAATAACTTTGGCCATGTTTGAAGTACGTCTCTTATCAATCTCAGTTGAAGTGATGTTTGCTGACAAGGAAACACGACCCTGCGTGTATCTTTACACAGGAAACAGTAGTGGCCATGACACTGAGATGCTGATGATGACAAAGTGGATGACACACCTCACCTCCCTTAAAGAGGAAGGTGTAAGAACTGAAATGCATTCATAATCGCAGCCACATGTGATGAGGGAGGAGTGAATCTAGAGAGAGAGAGAGAAACGCACCGATTTGCAGCAGACATCAATTTTGATCTGAGACGGACACATCACACCACAACAACCATGAATGGTAAGATTCAGTTATACTCATTATTATTAAGTATTAAGTTACCTCTATGCAATCTCACTGTTACTTAATGGGCCAGTTTCCCATCACAATGGATAGATGTCTTCTTTGATTAGTTGTGTGTCTAATCCATGTATCAAGTTCATGTTGCTTGTATGTTCACTTTAAAGTCACTTTGGATGGGTTTGCTAAATGACCTCCAAGAAAAAGTAAATGTAGCAGCCATTCTAAGAATAATTATTAGGAAATGTGAAGCAAAATAAAATGAGATTGTCATCATCTTGTCAGCCAGATTAGCTGAACCATTTGCTTTAAAAAAATGTTTTTTTAAGTGTGTTAAAGTAACAGAATGCAATGTATGTTTTTCTATTAGACACCGCCACTTCCAATCCAAGACCATCCCAGATGGATAACATTAAAAGGCACATGGCCATCGTGTCTGTGGTCATTTACAGTGTGACATTTGTGGTTGGTGTCATCGGCAATGGTTTGGTCATCTACGTGACGGGCTTCAAAATGAAGAAAACCGTCAATTCGGTTTGGTTTCTCAACTTATCCCTGGCAGACTTCCTCTTCACGGCCTTCCTGATCTTCTATATCGTAACCGCCTCGCAAGAGCTCAACTGGCATTTCGGAACAGTCATGTGCAATCTTACCAGCTTCGTGGCTACGCTCACCATGTTTGCCAGTGTCTTCTTCCTGATGACCATTAGCCTGGACCGGTGCCTGTTCATCTGGGCGGCGGTGTGGGCGCACAACAAGCGCACACCTCTCAAAGCTCAGCTGGTAGCCGTCGTGATTTGGGTGGCCGCCATAATTTGCAGCATCCCTTTCACCACTTTCCGCCAGATTAAATCTGGAAGGGAACCCGACAAGAATTACTGTGCTTATGCAGACGAGACCCCACATAGGTCTCTTACCATTTTTCGTTTCGTCACAGGATTCTTTGTCCCATTCCTGGTGATTTGCATCTCCAATGTGGCCATTCATGTTGGTACCAGGCGCATGCTGGGGAAAAGGAAACGCAAATCCCAAAGAATTATTTTCTCCATCATATTTGCTTTCTTCATCTGTTGGTTGCCCTTACATGTTGTTCATTTCATAGAATTACATATTCGCATTAACCCCAAGCTCTTCATTAGTATAATAAGAATTGCAGGTCCGTTAGCTCTGTGTCTGGCCTTTCTGAACAGCTGCCTGAACCCCATTCTCTACGTTCTAATGTGTGACGATTTTCAGAAGAAGCTGAGGCAGTCCATATGCTTTGTCTTAGAGAGTGCATTAGCAGAGGATCTGTTGTCAACAACAACCGCTCGTAGCTTGTCCTCACCCTGGACGTCTGGGAGGAATGGTTCTCTTGTTCCCCCAAAGACTCAAGCCATTTGCGAAAACATGCCCGAAAGCAAAGCACTCACAGCTGAGAAAGAGACAATGAGCATGGTATGAGTCCTGTGTGCGTTGCCATTTTTTCCCCTTACTCACGGGTAGTTTGTTTGTATCACATATGATGATCAGCCAGAAATGCTTGTTTTTGCTTTGAATGTGTTTTCAGCTGAGGATTCAAATGTTTGAAGGTGATTTTTTGCTATCGGATGGGTTTCTAATCCAGTTTGTAAAGAGTTTTGTATTTGTCCAAATCTCTACTTTGTTCTTATGTATTTGCAATAAACACATTACTCATGAGGTGCTCACGTCCTTCAACATGACAAGGTCAAGTGCATGCTGCTCACCAGGGATTCTTTTGTAGCCAGAAAGAGGACTTTAATTAATCTCGTCATCAACATCCAGAATGTACAGTTTGGCTAAAAAATACAACTGGGTGAGTTGATCAGTTCACACAAATCATACTAGAAGTCACTCCAAAATTACATGTCCCTCAAGAGAAAAATTCTGCCATGTATTGCATTCCCTGTATGTTGCATATAAGGCTCCAGGTACAGTTGATGAGTTCCGATGGGATGGACAAGTCTTATGCAACAACTCTTTTCCAAACGCAGAGACCAGGTAGCTACAATAGTTAGTGATCATAGAGCTCCTTCATCTCCTTCAGGATCTTGATGCTTTCACTATATCTTAATTGGTTTTTAGTGGAACACTCCTTCCATCTGAAAACAAAAACGACAAAAGGAGTCCGTTAAAAGTCGATCAAGATATGTAAGCATTATAGTGGATTTCAACAGTTCAGACTGCACACACTACAACAGATATTAACATACTTATGCCGGATCTTCTTCCAGCGTTCCATGTGGTCACACATGAAGGATCCTGGGATAGGACCTGAATCTGTTAGCTGCGGGGACAGAAGACATTCAGACTGTATTAGCTGTAGTACATGCTGTCTTTGAGAGTAAAACAATGAATACGTTTTATGCTCATATGCTACAAAACCTTGGAAACAGTGGGTTTGTCGGTCAGAGGGATCCTGAGGTTGATGGGTTCGCCAGAGGTGCTGATTGGACAGGAGTTCGGAGGGGGGAGTCTGTACACATTCTGACCTTTGCCATTGATCATATCTGATGCCTGACAAGAGAAAGGAAAAAGAAACATGTTTACAAAATGCAGACCATAGTATAACACCATATATTATAGAATTTACAATGTCACCATTTGGAAATCGCTGACCATTTCAACAAATACCTACAAGTACAGTCATGTTTCATTTCACAGTGTAAATGACATTTAAAAGATGTAGGAAAATGCATACTGATACACAAACAAACTGAATACAATCACATACTAGATTGAGAAGTCAAAGAAACAGACAGGAAGTCAGAACTGGTGGTTTTACACAAAGCTTGAAGCAGTGTTGTGAGAACATCATTAGTGGTTGTTCATTCTCTTCCCTCTTGAGCAAAGTCATCCACCATATCTGCATGGTCTCACCTCTTCCTCGACCATGCTGTGTGGGGGGCTTGGGGAAGCAGCTGGCTCTCGAACAGAGGGATTGTTTCTCATCCAGGCGCGGCAGATAGGATACAGAGAGGTGCTGGTGTTGAACTGAGCCAGATCTACACTGCGGTCAAACAACTTAATAATATAGGCATCTGGCAAATGGAGAAAGAGTGAGGAGGAGGAAATCAAAAAAGGTGAAGACATTGTAGGACAAGATAAAAGGCAATTGTCAAATAGTAACAGAAAGACAAATTGAGTCGCGACAATTAAACATCCACATTTACTTTGTTTATGCTGATTACTCTCTGGTATGCCCTCATCCATCTCTTTTCGTTTTTTCCTCCGGTGCTGTGGAAATCGAGCTGAAGGTCTGAAAAAATAACAACAACAACCCACAGAGGGAGATTTTAAGAGTGTCCAGAAAAATTCACAAAGGGTTAGGGAATATGAGGCAGGAAAAAATGCACAAAACATTCCTGGATGTGTCCTTGTGTTTGGAAATCATTTTCAAATTTCAATGGGGTTTTATTTAGGCCATAGCTCATCCTGATACTAATATTTTATGGAACTGTTTTCCATAGTGTTTCATCAATGATACTAAATAATAAAAAATAAAAAAAAGATCAAAACACAGCCACCCAAAACCAAGTAAAAACGAGAATGATTACATTTTGAAGTGAATATACTTGCCTTTTTCCAGCAGATGATGGAGACAACTCCCTGGTGAGCGCAAAAAAAAATCAAGACTTTATGATTTAATACTGAAACAGCCCATATACTGTGCATATACATATACATGTACATTTGCAAAAACTGGGCACTTTTCAGAATGAACAACCTTTAGATGCTTTGAGTTGAAATTACAACTACATGTTTGAAAGGGGAGGTGAGATAATTGTTGAGTATTACAACACAACATGAAACACACATCAATAAATGCTACATTATGTACTTTCAAGAAATGCCAGGCTTGAACAGTTGAGGAACAAGTCATCAAGCCTTACTTGTTAAGAGAGTCTGCAGACGTCTTCCCAG
>JAFBJT010015756.1:7867-33067 GCA_016785325.1 Chascanopsetta lugubris | reverse complement strand
GGAACCAAACATGCAGCAGACTCATCTCTGGGACTGTGGACAGTTAGGTAGTTTTGACCAAACTCATCTCTGAGACTTGGCGAATTCTGAGCAGCTTCACCATCAGCTGTTCTTCCTATTAGAAGGAGCAAGGCAGCAGGGGCTCAGGTAAGGGTCAGGTCAGTGGGGTCACTGCACTGCCATCCCCCTCATGTGTCCTTCATCCTCTAAGCTCTTTAGGAAGTGAACCATCCACCAGGGTACAGACCGGCCCATGTCCGCATGCCTGTCTTCCTCAGACACTGGTGGGTGGTTAAATCAGACCTCACAGATCATTGACTCTCTCAGCTGTTGTCCTCTGTTGAATTTGGAAATCAGACAACTATGACATCATCTCCCTTTACTTCTTCATCTGGGTCATCAGGTTGTGGGCCCCCCCCCCCCCCCCCCCCGTCCTCTCACTGGTTCCCACACACAGAGGTTCTTCATGGTGGGGAACAAATGCTCAGATGCCTGCAGAGTGACCCAAGACAAGTGGCCAATTAACATGTCACGCAACACTGGAGGAAGTTAGTACAGAGAAGTGCCACAATGCCTCCCTGGAGGGTGGGGGTGGGGGTGGGGTGGGGGGGGGGGTTATATGCTGGGTAAACCCAGCCAGGGAAGTTAAAATAACCGCAACAATGTTTTATTGTTTCACAGACAAGGAAGACAAACAGTTTGCTATTAGTGGCAAAATCATTAGGTCTTGGTTAGATAAACATCTCTGCTTTGTTAGTTTGATCAAAACTCAAAATCAAAACGCATGTAAGACACAAGAGCCTGAATAGAACCTTGAGCCAGGTGACCTGACCTCCAGAGGTGTACCCAGACATTAGGAAACACAGGAGAACAGAGATGGACAACAACAATTGAAGATTATAACTTACAAAATCAACACATTTGAATGTGCTGTAGTTGTGCCCGTCACATATGTGTTGAAGATAGTTTTATGAAAAGGGGCACGAGGAATAACTATTAAGATTCTCCGTGGGAACAACCAGTCAAGCTTTCAATTCACTGTATGGTTTCCACTGAACAGTGAAGGTCAGGTTTCGGTGAAAGTGGGTCAGAGAGTTGGAACTGGAGCTGAGCTTCATATATGATCCTGAGCTCTGCTCATAAAGTCCAAACACAGTCCTCACTGAAACATGTTCCATACTCCAGGAATTTAAATATGTCAGGAGAATGTTTGAGGATCTACAAGCGAGTGTAAGAACCCAGGAAGTGTCATGTGATGGTGACAGAGGACTTGTTTGGGATGGGTGGAGAAGCAGAGGACCAGAAGTCATCATATGGTCCATTAGTGAGTCAGACCATGGATCTGTGTCCTGTGTGTGAGGATCAAACCTTCACACCCAAAGCTTTCATTTCAAAGTCGGTTCCCTGGTGGACTTGTGTCTTCTTGGAGAGAGACGGCATGTTCCTTAAATGTTCTTGAAATAAGAATTATGTTCATACTGGAACAGACAGATCAGAGAACCTCCGTGAAGGCCACAAAGACAAAACTAGAGAAACAATGACCCGAGCTTCAGTCTGAGGCTGAGTCTCCAGAAGGTTTCTAAACATGGCTCCAGAACCAGGGGACAGTTTGATTGGAACCAATTTGGAGTCGAACCTCAAAGGGAATGAAAGGTGAGGAAGTGTCTGAAAAAAACTTTGTATAGATTCCTTTAACATTTGAGAACAAAGTACTAACATAGATAGTATCCCGGTGAAAGGGTCCATCCAGTTTCCTGAAGGAAGAAGTATCATTAACTTTATGATCAGCGTGGACCTTGGACCTGCAGCATTAAAACTAAACCTGAACCCTTTATTTGGTTTGGACGTCGTTCAATCTCCTAAAGAGACTTTAGGGTCCATCTAATCCCCTGGATGAAGAGGCTTCACCATAGTCCACCTCCACCCTGTAGCCCCTCCAGCAGGACACAGTCCATCTGTGGTCTTCACTGAAGCAGAGATTAGTGGAGGAGAGCCCTGCCCACCTTTTTCCATAGCATGTAAGTACTTTAGCAGCTTCCTTCTAGAGGAGCTTCATATGTATCTCGACATTTCTACATCTGATCACCGCAGGCCTTTCATTCTTTAACTGATCGCAACATTTGACATCTTCTGACAGCTTCATCCAAACCTGCCCCTTTTGATACAAGCCAGGACGCCTGTTTCCGCTTTAGGTTAAGTTTAGCACAATAGCACGCACTGACCTGTGGGACAGCTTGTGGTGCCGTTGCCTCACCTGTGGTACGATCTGGCGACGCTGGGGCTCTCGGCGATGCAAGATCCAACCTGAAACGCACTCTCTGGGCAGCAAAGCGCACCCAAGGTCAGAAAATCCATGTTTTTTTCCAGGACCCAAGTAACACCAGATGTCTGTGGCAAGGCATCCAGTCCATCAGGAAGGTGGTGGGCCCCGATAACATTCCAGGATGGGTCATCAGGTAACGTGCTGACCAGCTGGCATGCATCCTCACCAACATCTTCAACACCTCGTTGACTCAGGCTGTTGTCCCATAATGTTTCAAGGCTGCCACCATCATACCAGTGCCTAAGAAACCTAACATCACTGACTGGAGTGACCTCCGTCCCGTAGCACTGACCCCCATCATTATGAAGTGCTTTGAGAGGGTAGTGAAGGACCACATCATCGCCAAACTCCCACCATCACTCGACCCATTCCAGTTTGTCTACCAGCCGAACCGCTCCACGGAGGATGCCATCTCTTCTGCCTTCCACCTGAGCCTGGAACACCGAGAGTATAAAAACAGCCATGTGCGGATGCTGTTTCTGGACTTCAGCTCAGCATTCAACACGATCATCCCCCAGTGTTTGGTGTGCAAACTGGGTCACCTGGGTCCCGGAACCCACTATGTAACTGACTACTGGACTTCCTCACAAACAGAACCCAATCTGTACATGTGAACAATAACATCTCCAGCGTAATCTCCCTGAACACCGGATCCCCGCAGGGCTGTGCTTCTCATCCTGCTGCTGTTCACCCTGATGACCCATGACTGTCGCCCCAGATTCAATACCAACCACTTCTTGAAATTGCGGACAACAGAAATTCGCAGATGACACAACTGTTGTGGGCCTCATCCAGGATGACAACAAACTGGCCCACAGGGACGAGGTGAAATACCTGGTGGACTGGTGCCAAGTCAACAACCTGATCCTTAAAGTTGACAAGTAAATGACAGACAAGGAGATCATCGCCGACTTTAGGAAACATCGGAACAAAAGAAGAACAAAAGTGTGAGCAGGACAGAGGGAAACAGAGACTATATATACACAGGGTGATGGGACACAGGTGGAGCACATCAGGGCGGGGCTAACAATCACACAGGTGGAGCACATTAGGGCGGGGCTAACAATCACACAAGTGGAGCACACCAGGGTGGGGCTAAAAATCACAGGGGGGAAACACAAGAGGCAGGAAGGACAAGTGACCTGAAACCAGAGGAGAATAATTACTTCTAAATAAAAGACAGGATTTTTCAGGAAGTTCAAAACTCTGCAGCCTAGAACTCTGCCAGGGCCGGGGACAGATTTGTCTGTGAGAGACATTGAGACTTAACACAATAATAAACTCTTTAGAATAATAGATCCACATGAGAAAATGTCTGTTTTCTGATTTTAATCATCTACACTCACACACGGGATGATACTCTGAAACCAAACGAAACCAAACTTCAGACCAAATTATTTGGGAAATGTCTCGCAGATGTCCCTCAGCTAGTCCTGCTGGGCCTATGGATTCTATACACAAGTCTTTTATCGAGGCTCCGATCTCACCTCAAAAACCTCGGTGTATAAGAAGCACATACAGACGACATGGCAGAGGAACACACAGAGCAAGAGCTCAGCTCGGAGGGACACTCTGTGGGTTTAACACCTGCAGAGAGAAGATCAACACTGAGCCGGGGTTCAAACCTCTCACACTCACACCTGGGACCTTCACACCCGGGACCTTCTCCTGCACTGTTTTAACACGAACCCTGGCTCACACACAGGCTGTATATGTGGCCATCTTGTCGAAACCTAACTCCTCCTACTTCCTGGTTCATTCACAAACAGGCCGAGAGCACGCCCTTAATTATGCATCATTTCAAACGTTGATCAAATGAAAATCAGCGAGTTAGAAAAAACTTCACCTCCGTACAGTCGTCATGGTAACAGATGTGACTGATTGAGACAAAAACTGTAGTTTGCACGAGACTTTAAACATGATTCATTCACCTCTGAAGTTGCTCAATTTAACACTGGAGTCTATGGGGATCTGCTCCCTTTTTGAGTCAGCCCCCAGTGGTCGCCCTGTGAACTGCACGTTTTTTCACATCCTATTGCTTCATCCATCTGCACCAGAGGTGGACCCTCGAGTCAGACACACATTGAACATGTTAATGTTGCTGTTTTCTGAGGCTGATATTTTCTATGTCCTTCTTCAGCTCATTTCATTTTTACCGAAATACAACATGATGACTTTAAAGGCATGATTCACGACACAGCAGATATTGTACTAAAAGGAACATGAGTCATCTCAAAGCTGTTTAACAGTTTTACCTCATAACCACCCAGAGACTTTTCCTCATGTAATAATAAAAGAAAAATACTCTGGCAAGCCAATAAGACATGCATATTAAACACTATACTCATGTTCCCTGTTGTTGAGTCTCTATTTGCTTTTGATTCATATCTGTCTGTGTAATATTATAATTTAAATGTGTGCTGCAGAGCGTGCCAAACAGTAGGTTTCATGGTGCAGGGTCTGTGTGTGTGTGTGTGTGTGTGTGTGTGTGTGTGTGTGTGTGTGTGTGTGTGACTCTGCCAGCAGCCTGATAATGGAATATGACTGAAAAGGTTAAAGGAGCGTTCCTAACTGTTTTTGAAGTGTAATCATGCTCACAGATGTTTGATGGCGTCTTCCCCTCCACTGCAAAGCTTTTCCTCTTCATTACGTCAAATGGAACAGACCACAAATCAAGTGTGGCAGGGCCCGTTTTCCTCCTATGAAGGAAAAGGTGCACATTAATTAGGTTGTATTTATTTAGCTGGAACCTTTTTATAATTCCACAGGAGGGGGGGGGGGGGCGGGGGGTTACTGTGCCTGATCACTGCCCTGAAACTTTCAGTTTCACCGAATGTGTTTTCTTTAACTCTCCTGAGGACTGACTCTCCTGAAGCTGCGGCTGAAACACTAAACCACTGCTACATGTAAACTGTGTTAGAGAAACATTGATAAGATACACATCTCATGCAGATGTTTTATGTTATTTAGCACAATAACTGTAGCAAGGATTCAAAGACAAACTTAATGTCTATAATAAAAATGTAAAGTAAAGGGACAACAGAGCAAGAATAGTTATTTAGCACCACACAAACCTCCCTCGTGTATAGTACGCTGGCTAACAAGGTGATGATGAGTGTGAGAGCTCTCCTGGAAAAGAATGACTCTGAGAAGTTCTGCTCACCAGGGAGCAACATTCCATCATGGTGCGGCTTGAGGCTGTTCACTGGGCTGAAGGAGGAATGTAGACCATAGGATTATAGCGCAGATTTAATCAGATCTTTAAACTGTGTATTAATGAGGTAGTGTGTGAGGACAAGGAGCAACAACTGCAACTGACAGAGGGAGGAGCCGGCATGGTCTGTGGTTCTTGAATGACGAGTTGAACGCGGTTCAGGAGTCATTCCTTCACAGAATTCACAGATGTGTCTTCCAGAGTGTTTGGATTCCTGAAGACCACCATGGAGATTATTTTCAGATTAATCAAACCTCAATCAGAGCAGGACGATTCACTGCATCAGTCTGATGGCTCCAGTCAGTGGACCACTCTCTCATTGTTTGCTAAAGGGTTATTGTGCAAATTTACCACAAAAACTCAATGGGCTGTTTTATGTGTTTAACATTTGAGCTTTAGTGTCATTTTATGAGACGTGTCCCCTAATCCAGCAAACAATCAGTTATCTTACCTTTCACATTCACAGGTGCATCACAGGGTCAACACACAGAGACAGACAGCCAATGAGATACATATGTGGACATCAAATTTCAGTTTATCATGTAATTATGATAATTTATTAATAATAGTTGTCCTCATAAATGACCAGTCAATCAAAATCTGTGTAAAACAAATATAGAATGATGTCAAAGGAAATACGAGAGTGGTGTTTAGAAACAGATGGAGATGAAGCAACAAAGAAGAGATGAAAGGAGAAGCTGAACAGGGCCAGATGGGTCTTTGTGTTCTATCACACATCTTGATGCCAACCAGGTGCTGGTTGTACATTGATTATTTATTGTTTGATATCATTGATCAAATGTTACTGACATAAAATATTCTCCGTGACAAAATGTAAATATAGAATGCCCAAGTCCAACCATCGACGACACACACTCAGCTATCAGTGACCTAAATATGCCTGACGCCTCGTACCACCCTCTGTCTTGCGCCCCTGACACTATTATATTGGCTCCTGTCCAATACATGGTTTCACCATTCCATCAACCTCTGTAGACGTCCACTGCACATCAGATGTTGTGTACCACTCTTCTATTCAACCAACCAACCGCTCAGATGCAGCAAAGATTCCTGGGGATGGAAAACACTTATTTCCGAGTTCACTGTGAAGCCTGAGAGGATGAGAGCAGCTTGGTGAGGAAGCACCTGGTATCTATTAGAGCTACAGTCTATTGTATTTTTGCAGTGCAGCACAAAGGAGGAGAAGGGGAGGGGGGGGTGGATGTTTAGAATTTGGAATAAAACCTGTTGTCACGATCGACTGTTGAAACATTCGAAATGAGGACATTTTGGAACAAAGCAAAAGAAACGTTATGGAAGGGGTTAAGTTTGATAATATCATCCCGACCGTGGAAACTGCCCAGATCTATACCCTTAGATATATCTATACCCTGAGGGAGCTGGTGGGGGCATGGGAGTTTGCCCAACCAGTCCACATGTGTTTTGTGGATGTGGAGAAGGCTTATGACCGTGTCCCCCAAGGTATCCTGTGGGGCATTAACTCTCAACTGGTGGGTCGGGACCCAAAAGTGGGTTACAGGCTCATTTTCAGTGGGTCGCGGGCCTTTGATTTGAAAATAAATTGCTGCCATGCTTTTGATATGCTGCTAAGCTGATGTTCAGGGCTTGACCAACTGGGAGGAGACCCTGGGGCAGGCCCAGGACTTGCTGGGGAGATGACATCTCTCGGCTGGCATGGGAATAACTCTGTATCCCCCCAGGAGAGCTGGTGGAAGTGGGCGGGTTACTGGAGTCACTGGGCTTCACTGAAGAAACTGCAGCCCCCGCGAGCCAGACCCAGATATGTGGAAGAAGATAGATGGATGGATGGAAGTTTGTTAGTTGCTACTTGACCTTGATCATTTCAAAGGATGTTGTCATACGTGAAGTACTTCTTGGGTTGGAGTCTTGCCCTTGTTTTACAGTAATGTTTCTGCTCATCATCTGCATCCAAGGAGTCTGCTTATCAGATTCTTCTGTTTACAGACCAGAGATTTGCTGGTCTGCCCCCAAACCATCAGCAGCTCTCATGATGAATGGACGGAGGGAAGAAGCAGAGACACAGGAATGAAGCTGTGGATATGAAGCTGGTGTCAGTGGAATGAAGGGTTGGATTGTTGTTCAGGTCAGAGTTTTTTTTCCTGAGGCAGGTTCAAATTTAAAACACCCCCCAATCTTCTCATCTCAATAATGCACTTCTCTAATCCTATTAAAGCTGTCATCATTCCAACTAAAACAAAACATCAACTTCTAGACCAATATCTCGAGACTCAGAGCAGACCACTGTCCCCATGTTACACATCTGTTCCACACCCTTTCATTCGGTAGAATACAGATATACTGTAATATGTTGATGGCTTTTTCGGACTTTAATACTAGTCTTTCTTGAGTGTGTTTGACATAAGAACAGAAAACGTGTCATTTCTAGTTAATCCTGCAATCACAATCTGGAGGCTATGATACGTGGGGGGTCAGTGGACAATGACTGTGATATGGGAGATCCGTGCTCGATTCCCTGCAGGAGCCATATATTTATGATGGTGATTTTTTTTCCTCCCCGAGTTGTGGCGTTGTGGAGGGGAGGAGTTACACACACACACACACACACACACACACACACACACACACACACACACACACACACACACACACACACAGCAGAGCAATGCGCTAGAAAGGGTAAGGAAAGTTAATTAAACGGAGTAAAGTCTGGACACATTTTAATGCGCTTGATAGGACAAAGGCAGAGTGTTGACTGTGTATTGTGGCAACATCCATCCCCTCAGAGAGAATCTTCTCCAAAACAGGGCAGATCATTCATAACAAAAAGGAGAAATAGGATCAGATCCTCAAACCTGAGGCTCTTGGTTATGAATGCCAATCTTCACTAAAGACACTGTTACCTGGATGCTGCTTTTTCTTTTTGTTTTTGCACTTTTTAATCGATATGTTTTGTTGGTGTTGTGTTGTTTGACTGTAAATAGTTAGGAATTTACATGCAGAGATTTGACCTTGTTGTCTATTTAGATGGGTCTTTGTTTTGTATTTTGTAATTTATTATTGTACACAATACACATAATTTGGTAATAAGTTTATGCCACAAAAAAATCTGAGGAGCCATTTGGGAGCCAAAAGAGCCGGCTCTTTTTAGTGAGCCGAGCCAAAAGAACTGGTTCCCTGAAAAGAGCCAAATTCCCATCACTATTAGCAGTCACACCTCCACACTACTCAAGGGCCACACGGTGGAGTATGTGTGTCCTGCATAGAGCAAGTCCAACCATAGCAGCACTAACAAACTGACCCATATGTTTATGTACATGTGTGCACAGACACATGAACACAAGAACACGGTGAACACACCGTCTGCAACAGCTCAACAGAAAAGACCAGACGGTTGCAGGCTAGACTCCAAAAGAGAAACTGAATCTCTCTAATGGGGGGTGAACAGTGAACAGAGGGTTGATTTGAGCATGTGTTCCTGACTTCCTGACCATCAATCCCACAGTTTATTTGGCTCATCACACACTGGAGATGTTTACCATGCAACTGGAGGAAGTCCAGAATCCTCTTTCTTCCTAAAGAACACAATTACAGTGTTGAGAGAAGAAGGACACAAGGAATCAAACAGATACTTCTTCTAAACGTTGACTATAAAAGCACTGACTTCAAACAGTCTAATCAACTCAGGTCACAGAAACTGCATTCACTAAAAACTTTAATATGCGGAATGACACTTCAACTGTGTCTTAACTTGGCCTTTTAGTTAATAATTAGAAATACATGTCTGCTTTTGTTATTATTTTAATCCATTCAATGGTCTTGTCACAAATTTAAAAAGGTGTGTAGAATCTTTTACTCGAATTTCTATTCAGCTTTAAGAGCAAACAATCGTTATGCAAATTTATTCAAGTATGGTCCTCCCTGACTTTGACTGTTATATATAACAACTAACAGTATATATATATATATATATATATATATATATATATATGAGTGATGTCAGCCATATGCTTAGGTGTCCTCAGCTGGACAGATGTTTCGGTCCCAGAGGAGCATTTAGAAAATGTTTTCAAAGCATGTCAGTGATTCTCTCGCCCGCTGACCTAGTCTGTGCCAAAGCTTCTTACATTACAGATGCAATGAGTTTGATATTTGTCTGACACGATGATGGAGATGAGGCGAAAGCTTAGATGCCTGTTGATTGTTACATATCTTGTGGATCCTCTTTTCTTTACATACAAGTAATGAGCAGATCTAACCCACAATGCCTGATCCTGTTGGCGCACTGGTTTATTCAAAAGGATGACAAACTACTTCTGTCTTTTAAGATTTCATTCCACAGCGATAGAATGTGACAAAGTCTCGGCCGAGGTCTTCAGCTCCATGAGTTAGGGGGAAATCACGCTCAGTTGATCCCTCTGTAACATCACAGAGCTGAGAGCCCTGATGTATAGTGATTACAACTCCTATGGGCTCAGAATTAACACGGTGGGCTAAAACTAGGCAGGAGCGGGACCGTGGTTTAGACTTGACCCTCATCTTGGGTGCACAGGCCCAGTCCCGGCCTCTTGGTACACGTCATCTCTTCTTCCTGAAGTCGCTCCTCGTGGGCCCCCCCCTCGTGGGCCCCCCCCCCCCCCCCGCCCCTTCACCCAGAAATGATCTTCCCTAGTTTCTCAAATACTCTCTGAGTGTGAGACAGCTAATGCTACGTGTGAGTGTTATCATGTGGGCTTGCATACAAAACAATCTCTTGACCTTGCATGTCTTACTTATCTCTGAACTCCCTCAGAGTCTGGAGCCAGTGCTCGTGACAGTCCATTGCTTTGACTTCATGGTAACATAACAAAACATAATGCAATAATCAGTATGAGTCCAGGCCTTCAACATTCAATTCCCTGTTGCACTTTTCTGTATTAAGATGTTAACCTTAGTATCAGCTTGATCAGTATGGCCATTTAACAATGAAAACATGACAGGTAAATATAAAATGGCACTTTAAAGTATGGAAACATGATAGGAAAATATAAAATCCCAACAATCCACAACGAAGCCTCAGATGTCTTTAAAGAAGAAGAAAAAGCTAAATCGTGTTCTTGTATTTTGGGTTAGGGTTGGGGTCAGGGTTGAAGACTAAAAATTAAAAAAACGTACATTTTGAGGTTGTTGTCAGGGAGAGTGACTCACGGTTAGAGTTAGTGTTTGAATCCCTGAAGTCTTCATCCGTCCGGCTGATCTCACACTTTGATTGCTCTCTTCTTGCAGCTTGGATCAGGAGTTCTTCTCAAACTTTAATGCCCTGAAAACTACATTACTTTCATCCTCTCAGCCTCATTACAGCTGTGCTGTGTTCAGGGTCTGATGACAGTTCAGTTTATTGAAGCAAATAAACCGCAGGAACATTAGAATATCACCCTCCAGGCCCTGTAATGAACTCTTTGATAACATATGCACTTCTTATGTATCATATTGGCTCAACACTGCTGATATTTTGTATATCTTTATCTTCAACTACTACTACGTCTTTTTGGTTCCAAAGAAATTCTCCCTTTTAATTTCTGATCTGATCCACCTGTTATCAGCCATGAGTCACTCCAACCCAGGGCTCTCACTAAACAATGGAACAATGGTGCTGCGCCATTGTTCCACAGTCTTAGCGCCATCACACCAATCTGGCAGTTTCAAGGCCAAACATCACGTAAAACCCACCCACTTCAATCAAAACTAGCCCAAATCACAACCTCTCTTGCAGCTCATGTTAAAACTGTAAAAAATTACATCTATAATAAGGAACACGTCATACACACGCAAAGCTCAAGCCAAAGACAAAAGATAACACAAAAAGATAACCTTGTTCTCTCTTGCCCTCATATTAGCGCACACACACACAGTTAATTCAGAACAATACGTCGTCACAATAATGAAAATGAGACGTGTGACAGACGATATAAGTTGCAATCCTTAGTTCACCATGTTTTTGGTCATCTTTGATCACGCTTTGACCAGTACCAGATCCCAACCACACTGCAAAGGACTTGACACAGGCCACACAACCTGTCTTGTGTTTTTTGTGGCACTGTGTGATTTGGATTTCTTGCAACAAGCTTTAAATTCATCCTCTGTGGCAAGGGGAATCCAAGATTTTAGCTCCAGATCAGACTCCCATTCTTTCTCGTAAGCTTTCTTGTATCTACCCACTTCGCCATGTTTCTGCCTTTCACCACCAACTCCGAAAAAAGCTTGAAGGGAAACGCCTTCATGCCGACAGGCCTCAGTGTAGCTTGGTTGACCTCCTAACCTCATTCAAATGACCAATAGCATGGCATTGTGACACTTGATTAACCAATGTCTATCACCGATGACGTCAAGTGGAGCAGATTCTCTCTCATTTCAAAATAAGAGCGGATACAGCAGTTTAATGAAATGTGCACTTCTTTTGCAATATAATACCAAGTATTTTGCCAATATTTTCTCCAGAATATTTTCTAAAAATTCACCAAATTTGGTGAAAAGCAGCCCAAATCAACCCGCACAATGCAATTTTTTTCCGGCCCAACATGTTCAAAAGAAGCCCCATAAACTGGCAACTCTGGATGAGCTATCTAACCAAAGCCAGAGTGAGACATGGCGGGGTCACATTCAGATACAGTCAGATAAGAAGATATTTAAAAAGAGATAGAAATCTTTAAGTGAACTCAGTGAATGAAAACTGACCCTGCTCAGAGTCATTATCCACCAAAGATGCTGAGTGGTCAGGTTTGCCCACAGTGGCAGCTTCCTGTCCCAGCAGCCAGCTTCCTGTCCCACAGGCCGTAAACACAGCCTGACGATCCCCCTGCTGCACACTGCTGCCGACCCTGCCCTTGGATTTTAAAGCTCTTGTAGCCACAGCGATGGATTCCAGATGCTGTTTCCAGCCTGTTTGGTGGATAGAAAGTAAAGGAGCTGATCTAATAATAAAGGTGGGCAGAGTACGAGACGCCTCAGAGGTGGATCATTTCAGCCCATATTCATAAATCAGAGTCCTCAATACGGCAGAAGTTTGGTCAAACAGCCCAGACACGGTCGTCTGACACAGGGAGGGACAAACACTCATGGAGTAATGACACTTCATGTTCAATGGAAAATGTCATTGAATCCTGACTTTGGAAATCAGTTTCTCCTTTGTTGAATCATCACTTAAGTGTTTTTTTGTCCTCATCGATTTGTCCAGATCTTCATCCGCTGATTATATTCATCAACAGACAGATTAAGTGTGTATTCACTCATTCATTCTCTGTTTCCATTCCAATGTACACAGTTCATAACGACCAATTTCAGGAGTGACACTCAGAGAATAAGCGACAAATTATGTGGTCAGAGTTTAAGAAACAACGGTGAGCATTATTTACAACCGTGTTCAAAATGATCACAGACCCAGCTCCGATCAGCTCCAGTTTAACGTGGAAAAGTTTCAAGTGTTCCATAGAACAAGTCGTCTCAGTGCCGGACATTAGCCAAAGTTGTGGTAAATTTCCCCTACCATCAGAGCCTCTGCTCTTCCCCAGTTCACCTGATGAGATGAAATTTAACCAAAGTATTTCACAGTGTCAGCTAAGATATCAATATCTCTTTGTGAGTTTGTTAAAACAATGAGATCATCAGCATATACAGATCATTTCAAAGACACGGGAAACCGGGGGAAACCCACACCTTTAAGTTGAGCTTGTGGAACAGAGGCTCAATGGTTAAAAATAAAAGATCCCAGAGAGAGAGCAGCCCTGTCTCACACCCATATGGATGTTAAAAGGAGCACTTAATCCGCCATTAATTTTAAGAACACTTGCAATGTCACTATAGAGCACCTGGATCTTGGCTATGAAACCTGGGTTGAAACCAAAGGCAGCCAGAGTCTGCCGTAGGTAATGGTGTTCAGCCCGGCCGAAAGCCTCTTCCTGGTCTTTTGAAATCAGACCCGTTTCTACAGCCAATGAACCGGAGAGCTCCAAAATATCCCGAATCAAGTGAACGTTGTCACTGATGAGCCTGCCAGGCGCACAGTACGTCTGCTCAGGCTGGATGATGGATGCCAGCACCTTCTTCAGTCTAAGGGCCAGAGCTTTGGACAGGATCTTATGGTCCGTGCACAGCAGGGAGACCGGCCTCCAGTTTTTCGGCTCCTGCAGGTCTCCCTTCTTTGGCAGCAGGGTGGTGACAGCCCTCCTGCAACTCAGAGGCAGTCTGCCAGTTCTTAGACTGTCTGAGACCACCTCGAGCAGGTCTTGTCCAATTATGGGCCAGAAGGACTCGTAGGACTCGAAGGACTGGAGCTCTGCCACTCTTCAGGCTCATGGAGGGAGCATGGAGCTCTTGCAGTGTCACCTCGGCTGCCAGCTTCTCACAGGAGATGCCCCTCTGCCCCACAGCCAAAGCCCTTCATGGTGTCCGAGGTGGCGAATACCATGTAATCAAAACCATCTACTTTGAATGAGAAGGACAGATTGATGTAAACCTGCCTCCTGTCACACAATACATGCTTTGATTTGTCAGAGTTGCAGCCTAGTGACCACATTGTTATCGGGGAAACCAACTGCCCGAACTGGGACAACTCTCTCGCCAACATCTCATTCTTAATGAACGGAGGTGCGTTTGAAACAATCACCTTTGTGCCTGGGCTGACGAGTGGGGAAACAGGGGTGAAGTTGTCGTGGATCACTCCACCCTTTTCCACCACCTCACTCACCTTATCCGTCGTTTCCAAGAATATGACGATAGCTCCATTCGTTCAGGAGGCAGATTTAGTAAGTACTGCACCGCCGGGTTGAGCTTTATTGCACGACGCCGAGCCAGTTTCTCAAACTCAGCGGCCACAGCCTCTGCTCTGGGCGTTGTGCTCGGGAAGCGCGCTGCTCACACAAACAAATACACACGCACACGCACTAAACCCCTTTCCTTCAACACAAGAAAATAAAGTAACACACCATAAACACATTCACCGGGAAAAAAAAAACACAAAAAAGTTTTGATTTACACGATTAGACTCGATTTTCAGAAATCCAAATCGCTCTCACTCACACGCCATTCAGAGAGAGAGAGAGAGAGAGAGAGAGAGCTAGAGAGAGAGAGAGAGAGAGAGACATGGTCCTGCCTGGCATTTATAAGCATTAAATGGTAAGCTGGGCTCTGATCAGTGTAAAGCGAGAGCCAGGAAACAAATCTGCATGTGAGGCTTCATTAGTGGAAACAAACATTTGAACCCAAAGCTACATGACCTGGTTAAAGAGGTTATTCTGCTGACTGTAGTGACCCGGCTTTAAAGACATTAAGTGGTGTTTAATTGCAGAAAGTAAAGGAGAGGATGACATATTGAACAGTGCATCTCCTCCACATTCCTGAAGGACTGAGCCTCGGGTTTGAGAGGATCGCATCCAGTCACTGAGATTCAACATGTATTTATTTTTGCATTTCTTCCGCAGAAACATCCAAACTGTGTGTCCCTCACACTCGCCCAGGGGAGGTCACCTCGGTAACGTGGGGAAAATAAACTGTGATCATTCAGGGCTGACGAGATCTAAATGTATCTGATACATAACTGTCTCACCCTTCCCCTCCGTTTCCACACTCGGCTGAATGTCTTTTGCTCTCCACCATTCACCCTCTCGCCCACATCCTCTCACAGAAATCAAACCCTTTTACTTTCCATGCCACTGCCTTTATTTTTATCACTCTTTTCACTTCCTCTCTTTCAGGCTCCAAACATTCTCCCCCTCACCTCCTTCCCCTCGGAACTGATCTGTGGCACTCTGGTCCAGTCCTAATGAACGTGGACATAAATACAGGGGGATCAATGTGTTGACACTGAGGTCACGTGAACTATGTGAGGTCTGATGAATGCTGGAGTTCATCGGTGGAACAGGAAGGAATGTGGCTGTGGGTGAACAGGTGACGGAGCTGGAAGAAGAATGGACGGTAGAATGTAGGTCAGTGTGTTATATAACTTGCCGCACATATCGTTCAATCAAATTGAGAGTTTCACTAAAACAAGGTTCAGTTAATACAAGCCTCTGTTGTTTAAAGTTGTTGGGCATTGCTGCATGTACAGTACGTCAGTCAGTGACCTCAGTACCAGTCTGGGGTAGATGGTCCTAAACCAGTCAGGCACCACATCATACGCACCTGCCTAAGATTGTGTTGGCTCACCGTTTGTTGCCAGACCAGTTCTGACCCAAATAAACCGTTTCAATCAGAACCAGCATTCACTTCTGCAGAGGCTCGTGTGTTGGATCAGAACACCTGGGCCAGCCTCCGCTCTCCACCTGCATCGGTGGACCTTTGCCGTCCATTACCATGTCACCTGTCCACCACGGTTGCCTCCCCAGAAACACTCTGATGGATACCGACCCCTGAGGACCTGGATCGACCCGCATGAGCTGGAGTTGTGGAGATTCTGTGACTCAGTCGCCATCACAGTCTGGTCTTACTCAAACAGGTTCAAAATCCTAATGTTCCATATTCCTGCTGCTTCAAACATCAACGCTGGATCAAAACGTGAATTAGCTGCCTCATAGATCCCAGGAGGCATGATGGAGGCAATCAGTGTCATTCACGCCACAGAGGTCAGAGGTCACGAGGTCATCCCCGATGGCTGTAAGAGCCACGTCACGTATGTGCAGGCCTGTTGCTGACGTGTTCTCTCCTGCCCATCTTTGTGTGTCTGTTCACGACTGAAGTCTTTGATCCCGTTGAACGTGCTGAAGTCCCACATGATGAAGCCGTGATGAACATCAGCATGATTGTGTTTGTGGGGAGCTCCCTCTACGTGATGTTAGATGTTAGGTGTAATTACAGCAGAGCTGATAACGTCTGGCATCTGTCATGACGCACACATGTTCAGGCACGAGGATGTTGAACATGACACACCTACACTTCTCTTGTTAACATCATTTTCTGCTGTTGGGAAGAATTCCGACTTTATATTTTTTCTCTACTGAGCACATTCTAAAGTTTAAAAATGTCACCAAGCAAGTTGAACCGCACCAATGATCTGTCATCATGATGGATATTATTTCTGCTCTCTGGGTCTTTGAGCTAAAGAGAACTGAATCTTTCCGACCGAAAACAGATTGTAGATGTTAGAATGCCAAGTTCAAAATTTGATGCCACAGTGTGAGAGACTGTTGGAATGGTGACAGTCATGGGATCAAAGCCTTTGACTTCTTCTTTGGTTCAGATAAGGGCTGTCCAAACGATGGCCCGTGGGCCAACTGCAGCCTGTCATCCATTTTTCATTGGCCCGTATTGAAGTCTAAAAATATAATGAATTATGGCCCGCATATAATATTCTACATGCGCACTTTAGATTGCCGTTACTCTATCCCAGTTTGCACTATCAGAAAAATGCAAACATTTTCTGAAAGCTGAGACATTGCACCTAAACCTCTTTGAAACCAGAAAGCGATACCCCTGAAATGAATACCCCTCCCTCTGTTCTATCTTTGCATCTTTTATTTATTTATTTTTTTTTACAGCATACCACCTCGTCCCTCTCCTGAAGATCCCACTGGGCTCTTGGTCTTCACAGGCAGACACCGGCCCATGTCTCACCATCTCATTACTCTCCCAGGGATGTGGGAGGTCAGAGCTATCAGGTGGAGTGCTGCTATAAAATAAATTGAATGTTGAAGGTGATGGACAGAGAGGCCCCCGTGTCTCCGTCTCCCCTGGGTGCTGCAGACTGGGATGTGCTGTGAGCAGCTGGATGACTGGTCAGGAGAGAGAGAGGGAGCTGCAATCAGAATTAAACATGAGGAACTTGCACTGTGGAATGTTGACAGCTCAGAGAGGTTCTACCTGTGCAGGTCCAGAGGACCTGTCAGCCATGGAGCAGACACACTCGGCTGAACACAGCTGGATCTGAATTACAGATGTGTTCAGAAGGAAAAGGGAGAATAAAGTGGATCAATGTGGACTGAATGGATTCAGAATGAAGCCACAGGGAGATGCTCTCTGTTTCTCTGCCCTCAGCCAAAGTTAACGTTCAGCTACACTTGTCATTTCAACGTGAGATTAAAGTTCTGATTCTAACAATCACAGCTGCGACAGTCAGTGGATGTAGTTCTTTCGATGCACAGTCTTAGGTTCGTGTTAATGTGATCATTTAAAGCAGAGCTTTTGGACTTAGATCCATTTCACAATCCATTCATGATCACTGATCCAGTGGTTTGTCTGAACAATTAACTTTTACCGAAAGAATTTAAGGATTTATTTGAACTCTCTTGACTTTGTGTTTAGTTCCAGTTGAAACAGTTACTTTCCTGTTGATGCCACTTATATTGTGGCTCACAGATCCAACACCTCTCTGGTGACATCAAGTGTGAAGTATTCCTGATTCTTGAGGAGGGAAATATAAACTAAGGGTTCAACCAGAATTTGGACAGGTATTGGAAGTCTGGTATAAACATATAACAGAATCAATCAAGTTATACTTCATTATAAACAATCTTTCATAACAAATCAATCTCAGTCCTTTCTTCATTTAATTGATCTCGATATAGTTAAACTCAATGTCAAACACTTTGATGACTCAAACTCAGAATGATCGAGTATAAATGCAGATCATGCAGATTTACAGCCTGCAAAGATCATTATGTAATCATAAATGCAACGACATGTAAAGACATGATTCTTACATCGTGTGCAAAAGAGCCTGGCTCAATTCTACATATGCTTGTCCTTCCAAATGATATAACGTTTTCAGTTACAGGGACTTATGGTTCAATTGTGCAGATCCATTGATTGGATGAAAGGCTGCTCATTTGTTATCTCTTTTCAAAGATAAGAAATGAAATATAAAATGAATCCAGATACGTCATATATAAAATGAATCCAGATACTTGTTATCCAAATGAAGTGCCTGGATTATTAGTAGGCAGAGAGAATATGCTCACATGTGTTGACTGTGGGTGAAGTAATCAGTTGAAGGTGTAAATTAGTCCAACAGTGCATGGCCTGCCGACTCTCCAGCTGCATTCAAAAAGAGGAAATATTTTTTGGAAGCAGCAGCAGGAGACTCTGGTTCAGGGGTCGACTGACTGAACACACACCTCAGTAATGAAAAGACCTTTGGAGTTTATTTAAAGTTTATTCTAATACCTCCACATTCTCTCCTCATGAAAGATGTCTTTTTTTATATATTGTAATGAAAAATTCACATCTTGTGTTCAGGCTGAGATAGAATTGATGTTTTCTGTTTGAACTGGTTCCACCTGCGTGGCGTGTCGGTGCCACAACCCCAGCAAAGAATGCATGGAAACCACAAACACAACCTTAAATATCTGTTAATGGCTCAATGGGGAGGTTATCTTTCATTTTCTTACGCTGAGAGAAAAAGGAAATTCCTCACAGGGCTCTTTCAGGAACGTGCAGACTGAGTCCGACATGCACAGACTGAAACGCACACATTATCTACACAACACACTCGCCCAACCCTGAGGCGGACTGTTACTCCATGAACTTCACCATGGAGGACTCCTGACCTTTGAACCCCGACACTGGCCTGAACGCTGCGGAGTGTGTGATGATGCTTAGTCCGTAACTCCTCCTCCTCCCTCTTATCGCCTCCTCTCTGATTTATACGTCGCCTCAGTGCAGCGCTGAGTTAGCCCTGTGTTTCCGATTACGTTTGACTTCATTGCTATTTTCCTCCTCATACATCAAGTCTAACTAATTCACCCACTGGCGCCCTAAAACTATTCTGGCATGAAACTGCTATTGCAGCATTTAGTTCACCCCCCCGACCTCCTCCTCCTCCTCCTCCTCCTCCTCCTCCTCTGCCAGTAAATGTTTAAATATGTAGCCGTCTTGTTTGAAGGAGCGTGTCAGCACACTCAGCCACTCAGCTGATCCTCTCAAGATAAGAGCGCACCTTTCACCGAGTGTTCCCTCACTCCAGTGTTTGTGGTTTGACAGCTCAGCTCAGTCTGCAGCTGATTCCAGATATGAAGTCGGGAACACATCTGGAACATTGGAGGATGGCATTTTGTGAAGTTCGCCTCTTTCAAATAGTCACAGGAGGAGGCGTTTGCGCAGGTCAGACACATTCACAACAATATGAAAGTATCCTGAGCCTTCAGATGAGGGGGGCATCAGGGTGAGGACACCATTTAACCCTTACACACTCCACCTTTAAATCACTCAATGTTTCAAACCTTTTGTTATTAAGGAGAGAATGGAAACATCGCAATATGAAATGTCTTGGTTTTAATGTAATTCTGTCCGTTTTTGAACATAATGAACATCTGTCAAAGTAAAGTCTTTTATTGTGAAAAGTTCCAGCAGCACAGGAAACCCAACCATCCATTACGACGAAGGGTTCAGTCTGTCTTCACTGTGACTCTTATTATCCCTGATGTAGGAATGACACATGGAGCGTCACAGTTAAAAGGCCAAATGTAACTGGAGTCAGTCGATAGGAGTGAGATGAAGGACACTTCTGATGAGCGTCTGCTTTGGTTTGGGTCACGTGGACCTGAACCTGCAGACGTCCATCTTTGCAAATGTCAGCCACTTGAACGGGTAAAGTATG
Organism: Chascanopsetta lugubris; assembly: GCA_016785325.1. Taxonomy (NCBI): domain Eukaryota; kingdom Metazoa; phylum Chordata; class Actinopteri; order Pleuronectiformes; family Bothidae; genus Chascanopsetta; species Chascanopsetta lugubris. Next base: position 12,967 of record JAFBJT010015756.1, on the reverse strand, counting down.
AGCCCAATCGCAGCACAAACAGGCAGGACCACAGAAGACAGTTCAAAAACCTTACTGAGGCTTGGGCTAAGCAAACGGAATGCAGGGGGGGGCGAGGGCAGGGGTCTTGGTCGAGGACAGAAAGCAGGGTCGGGTTACCAGAGACAGGTGAGGCAGGGGAAAAGCAGGAGCAGGCAAGGTCAAAACCGGAAAGTCAGGCAGGAAAATGTTGGAGAGTGTGCTGCATAGCAAGTGACAATCTGGTGACAATCAAGTGACAATGAGCGAGCGTGGAGCTGGAGAGAATATACGACTGGGTTGATTGCAGTAATAAGGGGCAGATGTGTGTGCAGGTGGGCAGAGTCTACTGATGAGGTGAGGGGAGGGGATGAGAGCAGAATGGCAGGACTGTGACAGCTACTTCCTCCCTGACACACTTTCATTACTCCTTCATGTTCATCTTTTATCCAGAAGGCCACAACTCTTCACTTCGCTGTCATTATTGGGTCAACGCCATGAATGAAATCAATATTCTGACGCCTCGCTTTGACAGCATGTTACAGGTGGAGTGGATCATGGAGTGGGAGGGGCTTGGTCTGAAAGGACGAGAGATGTTCTCGTCTGTACCTCATTAAAATAGGTTTTCTTAGTTCCTATAGTTCTAATATTTCTCACCTTATCTCTCACACTGTCTTTCAATTCATCAACGTGATGTTTCCTTTAAGCATTCTTTGGAATTTCGTCATTCTTCCGGAGTGTGGTGCACTTTTAATATTAAACTTACTAACATGTCTGTTGTGTGTTTACTATAAAAATATATGGCTATACTTACAATATCAAACCAATCTAATTGGTCAGAGATGAATAAACTCTACAGCCTTTGTTAATTGCTAATATATTTGCAGAAAGTCAGCTTTGTTGTAGCTTGACTGTAGAATGACTTCAGAGAGGAGTGTTCTCGTCTCCAAACACAGTGAACTGACGTGCAGAGCATCAGTCAGAGTAGAAGTGAACTGCTCAACATCCTCTGTGTGTGTGTGTGTGTGTGTGTGTGTGTGTGTGTGTGTGTGTGTGTGTGTGTGTGTTTGTTTGTTTGTTTGCTGCTGGAGCTGAGGCGTCCTCGTTATCCAGCTTAGAGCTCAGAGCTCCAGGCCTAGCCCCGACCAACACATGGCTTCCCCTCTCATTACTCCACACATGCTTTGTCCAAACAGACCGAGCAGGAGGGGGGAGGGGGGGGGTTATGGAGAGAAATGGAGGGAGGGATGGAGGGAAAGAGAGGAACGGAGGGAGAGGAGAGAAAATGAGTCTGACTGCTTTTAAACACTCAAACTCACTCTTATGTCCGAGCACCTCTGATGACTCATGCTTCTCTATAGTTCCACCTTGATCTCCCTCTCTAAGAGTGCTCTCTCTCTCTCTCTCTCTCTCTCTCTCTCTCTCCCGCAGCTCCATGTCTGAGTCACCTCTTCTCTAGAGACCACATCCACCACCGCTTCTCCTCCTCCCCTCTTCTGTTTAACACATTCTACCTCACCACATTAAACTGTAATATTTAGTATCAATAATTCAGGAACATACACGAGTCAACTGTATTATTGCCTTTTGAATGATTCATGTTCTGTCCCATGGCAGAAACTGTGGTATGCACACGATCAGAATATAGATCTAATTGTAGTGGCACCAGTGGAATTGGAAAAGAAGAGGCGCATAGGTTCATTGCGCACACGAGACCAATGCAGTTCCATCTGACAATTATCGTAATTTATTTGAGATCAGTATAAAAGCATTAAAATGATGACATTTAATAAACGAAGGAAATAAAACGGAAGCTGGGGCTTACCGATGGGAGCAGGTAAGAAGAAGGTGAGGGTAACTCATGCCTCATGGCGACACTCTGCTTCAGTTCCAGTTTGTACTTTTTGAAATCCAGACTTTGTTTATCTCATTTTCAGCTTCTCACATCTGATGATTCCAGCGTTGAGCTCATGTTTTCTAATCTTGCAGTTGTGCACATGGAACAGACAAACTTCACTCAAATGGGTTGGACTCATTTCTCAACTTCACCTTTGGTGGAGATCTTCTAAAGATCCGTGTGTTCTGAGGAGACGTCTCCTTCAGCTCTGCAGCTCATTCATCAGCTGTGATGTTTCATGTTTACATCCTCCGGTGTGAATCCACTGAACCTTCACATGTTTACATCCTCCGGTGTGAATCCACTGAACCTTCACAGCCAGTGCAACAACAAACACTGAGCCCTTCACTGCATCGATCGTGTGCAGGGCTCTGGGCGTATGAAGGCTACAAATGGAGAAGTCATCAGAGATCTGATTCTGCTCATACTTCATCACAATGACTTAAGTCAGGGTGGAAGTGGCCTTGGTCTGGTCCTGGTCCTGGTCTTGAGTGCACTGAGAAGACTCCTGAAATGTAGAAGTCATATAAGCTTCTCTACGACCTGCTCAGAAAGTATAAAGTGTTTATGACCCCTAGTTCCAGAGGTCACATCTAGACCTTCATTCATTACTGTGTCATGTCAAATGACCCGATCAGCTTTCTTCCATCCTGTGCATTTTTTGTGACTGAGGTGCTGAACCTGACCTTTGACCCCACAGAAACCTACATACACATGTCAGACCAATAAGCAGCTTCCTGCTCAGAGCGGCCGCTTGCCTAAACACCAGCGGTAGCTGACAGGTAATTCATTGGCCACATCAGACCAGATTTTAGGGGGGCATGGCTCAGAGGCATGAGGCAAATGAGAACCAGCTGATTGGGCGCACTAAGACATCGTGCATGGGCTCATGTTTAAATGACACATTGTCTCTAATGAACACACACTTCATAGCGTCATATGAGTTTCAGTGCCACTATAAACAAAAGGGGCTTCAAAACAACAACACGTTTACATCATGCAAGGATGGAAACATAATAGCACAAACAGTTTTGTTTTGTAACTCCTCTTAAAGTCAGTGTTCAGAGAAAAATTCCAGAAATGATCGTGTTTAAAGTTTTCATTTCATTTGAGGTATTGATATAATATATAGTTTAAAACGCTGAGTAAATAACGTACTCACTCCACCCAGATCTGGCTTATTGACACACCGTGGTGCAAGTGGACAGGTTCCAGGGCAGGGGGTCGGGGGGGCACTCACTGTCAGGGTCCTCCATAAGATGTGTGCAGCTGTGGGATTGGACCCGGCACATGCTGGATGGGGGCACACGCCCTCATAATTGGCTCCTCCCACAGGGAATATAGATTTTCATGTGGAAATATTATAATGATAATGTATCTCGTCTGCTCTGGATTCAGGAGGTGAGAAGATAAACATACCTTTATGACTAAAGAGCTACTTTTCCTAAACCTCACAGGAAGAGACTGCATTGTCCACTGAGGTTACTTAAGTTAACCTGCAACATCCCACCACAACACTTGGTTGAGGCTTAAAACTACTGTTTATAATTTTTCATGAATTCCTAAAGAGGCCAAATGAAGTGACAATTTATTTCCCTTCAGTCCGTATATACTATCGTATGTTTCCACACATTTGAAATGGACTAAATATGAATTAGGTAATTATATAATATACTGGCTTATATTCTAATTCAAAACAGAAAAGGGGCACACCACTGAAAATTGAACTGAACTCCATGCAAACCACCCACAGTATGTTGACACATGGTTTTGTTCTTATGAATTGTAAATCTTCACTTTGTTCCCTTCAGCGTAGACAGGGTTACTCAATATTTCATCGTCATATAAAAAGTCAATACAAACAAAACAATAAAACACAGACGTTGAACGAATGCCGGGTGAACACATGTGAGGAAAAGCAGCATTAACTCAGTTCTCTCAACTAGACTGAAACAAGAGAGGTTAAACAATGCTAATTTTTTTTACGTTAAAGGTGCAGTGTGTACGATTTGGTGACACCTATTGGTGAAGTTGCATACACCTCACTGTTCCCCTCTGAACATTCAGGAGAACCTGTATGAGCCGTGGCCTCTGTCTATTTTAGAATTGAGAATTTTTGAGTTCAGATTTTAATGATTAATAAACACAGACAAAAAAAACCAAGGATCCGTAGCAGGAGCCGCATGTTGGTTATAGAGCTGCAGAATGAACTGTGTTAGAGACACGTTGTTGATTCACAGCTCTGACAAAGATCCGGCTGCTTTGAAATCCTCCACAATCTCTCAGCTTTTGCTTTGTTTGTCTTCCTCAAACAACAAAAGTCAAACGCTATGAAGAGAATCAAAGGAAAGCTGCACCTGAACTCCTCCTCCTGGTGCACGGATGTGGCGTGTCCTGTCAGTATTAACTAACCTCATGTAGTGTCTCTAATAAAATGATCCCAGCTGCAGAGCAGAGGGTCGAGTCCTCTGGGGCAGATGGAGACACGGAGACGTTCAGCTGCTCTTCCTGCTGTACGTCTCAATAACAGGGACAGTCAATGACTCTTGGCCTGTTTACCCTCAGGTAAGTGCACCATAAAACAATGGGAGTGTGGTTTAAGTATAGCGAGGGGGGTGGGGGGGGAGGGGGGGGGACTCATGGTCCTTGTTTTTGCTCCCCAAAGAGAAATCGGTGATATCATCATGCTACTGCATCTTCAAGTCGAATGAATGTTCCACTCACAGTTGTTGTAAACACGGTGCAGAGACTTTCCCTTTTAACTTCTGGATGTTGGAGGTGAGAGGAGATTGTGATACAGCTGACAAAATGTTTTGTTTTATCAAACTGCATGTATGAATTTTTTTTTAAAATTATTTCAATGTTTTCATTTCTGTTCTGGTTTCAATTCAGACTTCAACTCTTTACTTCAGACTCCAACTCTCTAATTTACGGTTACTCATTGTGCGGCTCGCGAGCCTCATACGACTCGTCAAGTTTTAATTGACTTGTATGCAACTCTCTCCAGAGTGCGCCTAGAAATGTTAAGGCCCACTTTGTGCCTCCTTGCATGTGTGCGCCAAGATTAGGATGCTCGGTACTCTCTAACGAGGATGCACTGCGCCCGAACTGCTGCGAGCGGTGCCTGTAACGTTTCAACCGGCGTTGTGCGTCAACACAGGAGAGAGAGCGAGAGAGAGAGAGAGAGAGAGAGAGAGAGAGAGAGA
>JAFBJT010015750.1:53973-65637 GCA_016785325.1 Chascanopsetta lugubris | reverse complement strand
AGAGTCTGAAGCACGGGAGCTAACATGGCAAGTGCTTGTTAGCACTAGGTCCGGCATACTGGATGATGGATAGCACTAGGATCCTGTGGATTACGATGTTCCTGGTGCACCTCATGGACTACTTTTTCTCTATGAAGTGGATACAGCCTTCCAGACACACAGACACAGACTTCATATTCCAGCGACCTGCTTCTGCAGCTGCACTTACAAGCCAACCAACTTGTCTTCACTGAGAAGCTACCAGAGGTAATACAATGTAAACACACGCCTGGACATCCAGACACGTCATATCATAAAAAAGGTAACATGGAGGGGGTAGAGAAAGGCAGGAGTCAGAGCTGGACTGAAGTGTGGGAAAGTGAAACATCAGACTCTTCCCTAAGTTATTCTAGCTAATGTACGCTCACTCTGCAATAAGACTGATGAACTGCAACCCAACATCAATCACATCTACATATATCGGACATCATCAATTCTAGCATTTACTGAGACATGGGTAAATGAAAATGACAGTAATGATGCCTTGCGTATAGATGGCTTTGACTCTCCCGTAAGGCTTGACAGAGACGCTGTGCCCACTGGAAAGCATCATGGATGTGGGGGGGGGGGGCGGGGGGGGGGGGGGGGGGGGGGGGGGGGGGGGGGGGGGGGGGGGGGTTGCATCTGGAGGTCACCTGCTGTGGTCAGGGCAGAGTTGTGTAACTCCGATATTGAACTGCTGGCTATCTCCCTTCGCCCATTCCACCTCCCAAGGGAATTTTCACCATCCTGGTTTACATCCAACCCATAGCGAAAGCTTCTGCTGCCACTGAACATGTCAATCAAAGTCAGTCAAAGTTTATTTATATAGCCTGCATTTACAAATCACAGTTTGTCTCTCAGGGCTTCACAGGGTGGGTAACATCCTCTGTCCTTAGACCTTCAGCAAAAGTAAGGAAAAACTACCAGGGGAAAAATGTCAACGGGGGATGTCAAGAACACCTTGAACAGATCAGAAGAAATTTCTCCAGATGCCCCTAAATTTATTATGGGTGATCTTAACCACTGTTCACTTGACAAAACCCTTAAAGCAGGGGTGTCCAAACTTTTTTTAGTGAGGACCAAATACAGAAAAATAAATAAAGATCCGGGCCACACATTAGAGGTGACATTTCTAACTTGCCTATAAGTCAATTAATAGATAATAGATATATGCATAAATCTATTATGCTGTCTGTCTGGCAATGATGCAGTACTTTTTTTACGATATAATAATTACAGTTTTTTACAATTGTTTTTTTTTCCTAAGGAGAAATATGGAACAATAGACAATCACTCATTCTGGTTCTCAGTCTGCTTTTGTTCTGATTTAACAGAGAAAATGTTTGTTCACATGTGTAGGTTGAGCTGAACAGGCTCATCATTCTTTTTTTTTTTTTTATCATGAAGCTGTCAGTATGCAATTGTTTTGTAATATTTTTTGGAAGTGAGAAAGATGACAGGAGTCTTACACACTGCACCTTTAATTTTCAGAATATATTTTAGATCCACAAGGTGCAGAACAGGTGTTTGTCAATGAAAGGTGCAGTGTGTAAGATTTCAGTCATTTTCGTCTCTTCCAAAACATACCTTTGACCTCTTCTCCCAGTCGGTAACTGCTCGGGTCCGCGGTGATGGAGAAAGGTGCTGATTCTGTCTGCGGCTTGATCCCATGATGGTGTGGTGTCATATCGTTGCAGCTTTCCATTATTTGGCCGGAGCTGTAGCACTGAACTCTGGGAGTGAAAAACATTAAAAGCAACAAACGGTCCATTGCAGAAATACCAGTTGGTTTCCCCTGTGCTCGGCAAAGTGGGTGGACAACAGGAGACAATGCTGCTGTTCAGGTGAGATGAGCCCAGGTGCAGTCTGTGAATAAGAATGACTGAGAGGAGGGGGAGGGGATCATGGTCCTATGGGGATAATAACAACTGTTTCCTATTCACAGCAACTGGAAATACAAGCTAGTTGGAATTTAATATGTGTGTGTGTGTGTGTGTGTGTGTGTGTGTGTGTGTGTGTGTGTGTGTGTGTGTGTGTGTGTGTGAGTGCATATTTGTGTATGTAAGAGAGAGAGTCTGTCCCTGTCAAATGTTAGTTTGCCTGTGTTACGTTTTTCTTAAGGTGCAGTGTGTAAGATTTGGTGACATCTAGAGGTGAAGTTGCATGTTGTATCCGTCATCTCACCCTTCTGAGCATGCAGGAGAACCTATGGTAGACTCCAGTTGTTGTTAAAAATGTTGTTTGTGTCATGGCAGCCCCTGTAGAGAGGACCTACTCCTCTCTGCAGGTTACGTTAATGAGCTCATGTAAGGGTAATGGAAAAAAATTTAATGATAGGTGATTTTAAGATAATTCAAATGTCTGTACGTAATTGTTTAGAATTAGACTTAATTGTCAGGAGTTGACAGAAATGTTAAAAATCTAACACACTGCTCCCTTGAAGAGAACATATGGTAGACTTCAGTTGTGGGGGGAGGGCAATGGTAACACTGGAAACACTGCACATAAAGAGCTGTTAATGACAGTGATTGGCTGCATAAGTACATATGTGTGAACCGCATCATATCATTGGCCGGACAGTGTTAGTCATTGTTATATCTGTAGTTACCGATTGTTGTCATCTGTCACTCACTGAGTTGCATTGCAAAATAGTACAGAACAAATTGTTATTTATTTATTGTTTATCTTATTTATAGTTCAGGTTGGATTTTATTTTATGCGTTGATAGATTTGCTGTGCACAGAGAATGCGGGGGCAGAACGCGATTGCGGGGGCAGTGCGTGATTGCGCAAGCGCAGCTTAGTCACAATACCAAGCTCCTCTATTGTGGAACTAGCTCCTACTCTCAGTTTGGGAGTCTGATTCTGTCTCTACCTTTAAGGTGAGACTCAAAACCTACATTTTTGATATAGCTTATAGTTCAAACGAGATCAGGTGAGTCCTGAGCTGAATAGTCTCCACATTATGCTGCCATAGGCCTAGACTGCTGGGTGGGAATTTCCCATCATGCACCGGGAATGAGCACATAGACATAGCACTCCTCCTTCTCCACCTTTCTTTCTCATCACTATGTCCTCAATTTATGATCTCTGCCACAAACCCTATGTCCCTCCTACTACATTTAACCCCTAAAAACACATGCTCCACATGTTAATGCACTCCATTGTTTTCCAGTTATGCTGCTATTGGTGAACGGGACGAAGCCAAGACGATTACGAGGACAATGGTATTCCAAAGTCTCGAGCCATGACTGATCTGGCAGTGGGTCCTTTGATTTGATTTGTATACAAAAGTAACAACCAGAAGGTAAAAAACAGCAAGACATTGGAACACTGCAAACTTTCATAGTGAAAACCTACACTATGACAATACGTTCTCATCATTAATAAATCAATATTTCCCGGTGCCGTACACCGCCAACAGCGCCATACTACATCGCTGCGGAATCCTTTATTCATTCAAACTTTCTGGTAGCAATTGAATGTTGTTACTGTTGCAAAACGTCATAATCACCACGAAAAACATAGCCGTTACAATGAAATGTTTTTTATTGAACGGATCAAGCAATTCGAAGAGAATACTCACGTTATCATGGGCATTAAATATTCTATATTTTATAGGGGGGGAAGCCAGGATGTATTTCTTTATATATAATCGCTTTCATTCCAGTCTTATTTGATTTGAAAAAATTCTACAGATCAGAAGTTACAGGCTGCAGCTGGACCCCTCTCCCTTATTGCTGGAGGACTATGTGCGGTCCACCAGAGGGCGCTGTGGTCACTGTCCAAGAGCAAGAGAAGAAGAAGTGTCATTGCGCTCCCAGAATTCCACTGTAGCTTCTTAAAGCAAAGCAAACTTACCGTGGTGTCAGTGACATGGCGGCCTTTAGCAAGTTTGTGACAGCGAAGAACTCCTCGATAGCGGGCGGCGTTCTGCTGCTTTTATATCTGCTCAAACGAAGACGACGGTCGCCCAAACAAGACGGGTGAGTTGTTTGTGTTCGTGTTCACTCTGAAACATTAGGTAGGGGCGAGTCAAGGAGGGTATCGAGATGCTACCTAGCAGCGTTCCCCTCATAGTATTTGACCCGCCGTCACTTCCATTTCTTCGAGCAGCAACAGTAGCATTTACCGTGACCGAATGTCCGCATCTACGGTAGATTTTTATTTTTTTCATATTTATTCATTTGTTCAACCGTTTCAGTTATTGGAGTTCTGGGTTTTATTATTATCCGTGTCTCCCAAAGAACCAAAAATACTGAAGTGTAACTGTCTTGCAACTTAACCTTCGTTAGCGTTTGTCTTTAGTACAAGCACTATTGATTGCAAGGTAATTATTATTATTATTATTATTGTTTTATCATATTATTAATACAAAAATAAGCTAAAATGAGAACACTCTTAAATGTCCCGTGTTATAGGTTAAAGTTTATATTATTTACATTTCTAACGGCAGACATTAAATTAAATAGGTTTTTAAGTATTTAATCATCATAGACAACAGTAGATGTTTAAACGGTTTAATTTGTATTTACATTTCCACTTTATGGATCGACGCAACGTTTGCAGAGTATCTCAGAATAGACAAGTAAGCATATAATGAGTTTCAATAATAAATGACGACAACCTTAGGTTATCCTACATCAGGGATGTCAAACTCATTTTCACCAAGGGCCACATTAGCATTATGGTTGCTCTCAAAGGGCCGGTTACAATTGTGAGACTAAATGTAATTGCTACTTAACATATTGTAAAATAACTGTCTTCATATTCATATTTCTGTTATTACGGACAATATATGTTAACATTGACTCTAATCTCATTACTTCAATGTAGCAATAGTCATTATTTGCCCTCTTTGCATTTCTAGCAAGATACTAAGTATGAGCTCAATAATAATGATGATGATAAAAATAATAATTGTAATGATGACAATGATAATAATTCATGTCTGATCACTGGACATGAGATTGAATTACCGGAACTCTTAAAACCATGTGAGAAGTGTGTAACATCCCCTGTGCCCGGTGTTTTGCCAAAGAAAACTTTCTCTAATTCCATTTCAGTGCTGGAGGCTTGCGCTGTTATCAGGCTAGAATTCTGTGAACTCCTTTTGAGTGGTCATCAAGATTAGAAAAGATTAGAAATCAATTGAACAAACATTCTTAAGACTTGCTCTTTTTTAAAATTTAAATAACTGAGACTGTGGTTTGTATGCTCTGGTGTTACAGCCTCAGGTGGTTTACTTTCAAGCATCCGCAAACGGACATGAAGACAAACAAGTTTCTCTTTACCCTCTCTCTCTGTCTCTTTTGTCTAAGTAACCATCAATCAATCAAATTGAATTTACATGGCCCACATTCATAAATTATTATTTGTCTTAGAGGGCTTCACAGGGTGAGTGAGTGACTTCCTTTGTCCTGTGACAGACAGATGTACAATATAGATGGAACAAGGAAAAGTGATATAAACAGCATGAATGTAGATCCATAAGTTAATTTAGGGACAAGGGTCACAATCAGCTGCCACAACAACTTGATATTTGGATCCACCACAATTCTTTGGTTGTTGTCATTTCTCAAAAGAGTAGAGAATAAATGTGGCAAAGTGACGTTACATCATCATGTAAGCTGATTGAATGTTATTGTCTTGCTCCATAGTTTACATTGAATGTGTAAAATTATAGATGGCCCCATAGTTAGGGGAGATAGATAGGATGATTTAGTATTTTAAGAGTAAAACTATAGAAGAGGTGGGTAATTGTCACTGCATCATTATATTATTGTTTCATAATCCTTGCCCTACAGAAAGAAGTGACAAATATTGACCGCAATTCTTACACACTGCACCTTTTAAGAAAATAAAATAATAATAATAATAATCATTCAGGCTTATTTCATGCCTTGGTTGGTGTGTGTCCGGGTTGCAGCGCCAGTTGTTGAGTCAATTCAAATTTCCCTCGTGCTCCCGGCTTGTGGACCTCACTGTAAGTTTCCTAAAACTGCTATTGTGTCCACAGTTTGTCACGCATTTCGCAAAAAAGTGTCTACTCAATGTTTGAATTGTGATGACATACTCTTGTATGACTAGACTAGTATGTCAGTTTACATTATAGCACAATGTTTGATCAGTCTAAAAGGTTTTTGTTAACAGAAGGCGTTTAGCAGGAAACATCAGTATTCAGATTTTAATGTTCTGCATCTTTTTTATTTGCTCTCTTTGCAGTCGAAAAAATGTCTCCGACCTTGTGCTGAACACTGAGGTATGTAAGTCTCATCTTCTCTCATGAGATTCCAAAGACAGTTAAGTTCCTTTAAGCATTTTCAACAGTATCTGTAGTAGAATTGTAGAATAACCATTTTGTTTGTTTTCACAGAAAGATGGCAGAAAGGATCGTGCTGCTGTGGACAAAGTTTTCTTCCTCCGAATTCTACGGATTGTACGGATCATGGTACCGAGACTTTTCTGCAAGGAGGTATTACAATGATTTGCTGATAAGATAGTATATCTCTTTGTCATTGGTTGTAATGCAGTTATTCATCAGCTGTTTAATCCCATCAGTATAGGAACATTAGAGAGACAGGGAAGATTTTCAAAAAGTCCTTGTCTTTATAATTATTTGTAATCAAACCACCAGACATATGACACGTGTACCTAATTTATATTACAAAATAGAAATAGACCAACAGGATTAAAGGTGCAGTGTGTACGATTTGTGTCATTTTTATCACTTCTAAAAAATCTACTAAACAATTACATACGGACATTTTCATGATATTTTAATCAAGTAAATGTTATCTTTTTTTCCAATACATCTTCCATTTTTTCCATTCCATCCATTAATATATATCTACATGAGGAGGTGTCTTCTCTCTGGAGACTGCCATGTTTTTACAGTAGCCTAGAGTGGACATAATAAACATCTTGAATTTTAATGAAAACTGAAGTCTACCATATGTTCTCCTGCATGTTCAGAAGGGTGAGAGTGAGGTGATGGATACAACATGCAACTTTACCTCTAGTGCTCACTAAATCTTACACACTGCACCTTTAAGCTGTGTCCATAAATTACTTGGACTGTCAGAATAACTTTTTTTTAACATTCATCATTATGCTGTGAAAGCTTAGTGTTTTGCACTATTGCTATTTCGCTATATTTCAAGAGCTCAGATAAATTGTCACATTTAAGAATCAGAATTATTAATGTAAGCAAAATAACTTCTAGGAATGTTCTCATCCCAGTTGCCAATTATTAAGTCACAATCAGGTCAGGGAGTTGGTACCAGACAAGATTTATTGAGGCATTTATAAGAAGGTCACAGCAGATAGATAGGGAAGTAACAAAGAAGTCAAGTTAAATTCTCATAGTGAAGGAGTTGGTTATTGGTTGTCCCCAAAGACATTTGTATCTTCATGGTCTCATCTCTAACAGTTCATTTGCTCATTTCTTGGCTTGTTTCTATTGAAAAGCCTAAAAGTCTGGAATTATGATTTAAACTGGCTAAATTGAGTAATTCTGAAAGTGGAGATCATGATCTTGCAATGGGACATTCAATGTGTGTTTCCATCTGTTTGTGTCCATCATTGATTCTTGCAGAACCCTTTTTAAAGGCTTTTAAAAAGATTTTCATTTAGACCTGCAGTGGTAGTGTTTTAGTTCTCAGAGCTTCACTGACAGAATCGTCCCATGTGTAAATCATTGTTCTTCTGATTTCTCAATACTGCCGTGGCACACTATTGTTCAACCATTAACTATTCGTTGACATGCATCAGCTATCATTAAGCACACCAAAATTAGCATTCTTAGTTATTGAAGTCCAACGTCTGAAAACATTCTCCACTAACTGTCATTTGAATGCACCTGTCACAAAGTAAGTGTTCTTGTTTGATAAACATGGCAGCGAGTTCAACGAACTTCTCTGACCTCTTCAGTCACCAGTTGGGACATGTGAATATAGCACTAATATGAAAGAGCAATTGAGGTGCAGTGTGTAAGATTTTTGTAGGTTTTTGTCACTGCTATCTATAGAAATAGAATTACAAAACCATTACAGTATATATAAACATTTCTTCAAATGAATAATCATCTCAATGTATGACTTGCTTTTTACATAACTCTAAAATTATCCCTTTAATATATATTTACACTAGAAGAGAGTCCACCGATTGGGGCCTCCATGTTTTTACATTAGCCGAGATTGGACGCAATGAACATCTTTTGAGCTTTAATGACAACTAAGGGCTACCATAGGTTCTCTTGCATGCCAAAAAGTGTGAGATGATGGATATTTTATTTTGTATTTTTTTCAGTGTTTGGATTGAACCTAAATAAGCTTTAGACATGTCTAAGTATCAGATATGAACCCTAAAGTGTAGCAGGTACTTTACTTTAGTATTCCAGAGCACTGATGCTGTTTCATCCATGCTCCATGTTAGCCTCAAGGGAACTGGATGGTTTTATTGATGTGGGACAACATCATTCATAATGACACAACTTAAGAGAGGATCCCTTTTGCACAGATACCTTAGCTCCATAATTCAAAGTCTCACTCTCGTGGTTCTTGTTGTCTCATTCAGCTTTATCCCATGAGCCAGATAGAAGCAGGGTCAAGGGCAGGATGATAAAGAACTTTATGATTTGTAACATTTTACAAGCTGTCATTATGTCCCCCCCCCTCTCTCCATAGACTGGATACCTTATCCTTATTGCTGCCATGTTGGTAGCTCGAACATACTGTGATGTATGGATGATCCAGAACGGCACCATGATTGAAAGGTCAGACTCGGGGTAGACAGTTACTTAATGTGTAAAACAATGTTTTTTTGTTGTTTTTTTGAATGATGATCTTTCAATGATCTTGTCAACTTGTAGAGCATTGATATTCTTTCATTTTTTTAGTAGATGGGTAAACTCTGTACTATACAGTTCAGAACTTGAAAGGACTATTATATCTATCCATCTATACATATATATATATATATATATAGATAGATAGATAGATAGATAGATAGATATACATGTAGTTTTTTCTATCTATTCATTACATTACAAAAATGTATATATTTCATATTTGTCCTGACCTTGTGATTTATGCTCATATTTGTGCACATTGTGGTTTGCAGTGCAATTATTGGTCGCTCAACGAATGATTTCAAGGTCTTCTTGTTCAGCTTCATGAAATTCATGCCACTTGTAAGTCTGTTTTCATTAATTTTTTCTTTCTGACAATTTTGAATGATCCTACACATTACTACTTATTCTACATGACTATTGTGATACTTAAGGTAAGATTCTACTATTGCGTAATCGTAAGAACTCTTAAATCAATCTGCTGCCATTATTGTCCTACCGAAGCGAGTGGCCTAGAATCACAAGTGATATGTGTAAATGGACCATTCTAGATTGCCTTGGTGAACAATTTCTTGAAGTTGGGCCTAAATGAGTTGAAGCTGCGGTGTCGCGAGAGGCTGACAAAGTACTTGTACGACCAATATCTACAGTAAGTACTACATCATATGCAGTCGTGTTATTTTTAATCCTCAGCCTTTTATATATATTTTTTGAATTGCCTTGAAATGACGTGTGATATGATTTGCCACAATATAGTACGAATGGAAAATTGAATAGAATTGTACGCAAATATCTGATGATAACTATACTCTCTTGTGCTGTTGGAAATTACGAATGAATTTATTTGTACTAGACAAACAAAATATTTAACTTTAGACTCACTTGTTTTCAATTTTGAATCTGTGGACAAGAACTTTCCAGTTTTATTGCGGGATACAGTATTGTAGCTAAATATTAATCTTCATTTTGATACAAGATTACAACTTAATCTATGGTTTGGAAAGAGTCAGTGAAACTGTAATTCTAAAATTGACCATATGTTTTTAACCTAACCGGAATTCCTTCCATTCTCTTACTTTACAATCACCTATAGATCAGAATGTTCTGTTTTTATCCTGGCTTCTTTTTACTGTACACTCTTTCTCTGGTTCTTCAGAGGGTTTACGTACTACAAAATGGGCAACCTGGATAACCGGATCGCCAATGCAGACCAGCTTCTGACACAAGATGTGGAGAAATTCTGCAACAGTGTGGTGGACCTTTATTCCAACCTCAGCAAGGTACTAAACTTTGTTTACTGTAAGCTTGGTAATATTCACCTGTATCGTACAACGTACTTTTAAAGGGAGAGTCGTGGTTGATGTTTCTATAACCAAGATGAAGTTGCTGTAGGTCCACCCCAATCTTTAATTGTATTTTTGTTACACATAAAATAACGCACATGCTGGCTATGCACACATTAACTTTGTCAAAGTCCAAGGGGCACCGTGTGTCATTTCCTCCAGCTTTTGTGTGCGTCTGGTTGTAGCATGCTACTGCAAGAGAGGGAGAAACGACATCAACTCGCACTCCATGGCCTTGCTCCTGAGTTGAATCTCTCATCTCTCCCTGCTTCAGCTGGCTATCATGACTAGCCTAAATGACAGTCTTCATGACTGCCACATACTCCAAACTGCTGTATATGGTGCATATGCACAGAGTGTACAACCCCACGCCAAACTACTTTAATTCAAAGAGGTGCCGTGGTGCCCACCCTGGACAACAACAGGGTTCATTCCCTATCAAGTATCAATCCAGAGCCAAGAGTGTGTAGAAGTAACCCCCTCCATATCCAATTGTGCTCTTGCACAAGCGTTTGGCTCCCTCATTGTCAGAGAGGTGAAATTCAGCATACCCAGATCCAGCCTCTGCAACCTGGGTGTGGCCTGTCTAGGCTCTCCACTGTCACTGCCACCCAGTTGGTATAGCATCTGAAGCCACAGGGTCTTCCCTTGAGTAGTGGGTCATTGGGATGGAGAGACTTCCATGTTGCTTATATGGGCTGTGCCCAATTGAAAGCCTAGCCTTAGGGCAGGGTCACTATATGTCCTCCTCTAATGATCATGGGATCATCTTGAAGCATTCTTTGTCTGGTCCCTCCCCTGGTACCACCCTTTCAGTCCCAACCAGCAGCGCATGACCCCAAATAACACCTCTCCCAGGTTTTTGGGGGCACACAAGCTTCTCTACCACATAAGGTGATGGTTCCAGTACAGCCCCCCAGACTAACTTTTTAAGTAAGGAGCACTGGTGCTCCCAACCTAAAGAACTTAGGAGCAGAAAAAAATTTAGGCGTACACCCATAAAAATTTAGGAGGATTAGTAACTTGTTGGCTACACCAAGTTTACTCTTCTTTAGTTATGTTTTGAAGCTGGAAAAACAGACACGGCTGTGTGAACTATCTTCATTGGTAAAAGGTGTAAAACATATTATTCTATGTTAGATGGTCCTTTTGGACCACCAACAATTTTTCTTTGATAATATACAAACAAAACTGGAAATTTGTAAAGAGTCTTGACATGATGTGCAGCCTAAGACTAAGACTGGTACAATGGCGCGTCGCACTTATTCCATTCTCTAGGGAGAAAATAGTTTTCTATATGCTGATACACTAATAACAATTTCAGAGGATTTTTAATGTCTTTGCAAAAGTTCTTTCCCCTTCTCTCGCTCCATTTCTCTCACTTTATCAAGCTCCCTCTCTGCCTCTCTCTCTCTCTCTCTCTCTCTCTCTCTCTCTCTCTCTCTCTCTC
>JAFBJT010015750.1:33947-51294 GCA_016785325.1 Chascanopsetta lugubris | reverse complement strand
AATTTGTGAGAGTATATACTGTAAATTACTTTCCTCATATCCCCTCTAAATCAATGCCAGCATATCTGATTAGTCTATTAGAGTTAATATATATCATCAACATGTCATACATTAAGTCCAAGACTTGGTTGAGAACAATGTATGTACAGACAGTGGTAGCAGCTCCACCACCAAAATAGAGAAACTAAAAAATGTGCTTGTTTCTCCACGTGTTTGCTCCTCTAGGTTGACCACTTACATAACTTCATTTTTTTCCGTTTCTCCATGGGATTTGTGGACAGTATGATCGCCAAGTGTAAGTATATTTATTTCATTGTTTAACTGACAATATTGATGTGATGAGGAATTTCATAGAATGTATGCAAATGTCTGTCGAATGTTTATGCACATTATTTGTAGAAAATACAATTAGCAATTTTTCATGTGTTTTTCTTATACACACCCTGTTTCCCTGCAGACCTTGCAACTGTGGTGGGCTATTTGGTGGTTAGCCGGCCATTCCTGAACTTGTCCCACCCCAGACACCTGAACAGCTCACATTCTGAGCTTCTGGAGGTGCGAGAAATACCACACACAGAGTCGAAGTCAGTCAGATGAAAAATGTTCATATTATAGCCAGTAGAAATAAAGAAACGAGGCAATGCAACAATACCTGATAAGCAGGCACAGCTCCATTAGCACACAGCTTATGGTAGTATTGACAAAAATAAACATGCCCATTTTTTGTGACTTTTTTGGAATAGAAAATCACTTGGGTAGAAAAACACATATACATGAGCAAATCTCCTTGGGGTTTTAACAATTTGTGGACCTTTGTGGCCTGCAGGACTACTACCAGAGCGGACGAATGCTCCTCAGAATGTCCCAGGCCTTGGGCAGGATTGTACTGGCTGGCCGAGAGATGACTCGTCTCTCAGGGTTAGTATTCCAGAATAAAAGTGAATAAACAAAACAAAAATCATAGAAAAGTTACATTTGACCTCAAAAAGGTAAAGAGGCTCAGAGTCTGAGTACTCCCTCACTGTATGGGAGGGAACTGTTGAAACTATCCTTAAAAGCATCAGTGAGCACTAATAGAGCGCAGTCCTTCACAGACCTATAATCACTAAATCATGTGTCTCAATAGACTGAGGTAATTTTTAAAAACATCAAAGAGCAGCATCCCTAAACAGATCAAAGTCTGATTTAAAGTCCAGACAGGAATGAGATAGCTGTATGTGTAGTTTGTCTTGTTAATTACGAGTTTAAATGTGTCAGTGAGCCTGTTTACATGACAATCAAAATTGCGATCATTATCTGATTGAGTTATCTGATTATTCAGTGAGCATGTAAACAGCATACTCTGATTCCCTAAGTCAGATAACTGCAGTTAATAATGCATGCATAATTATGTTCAACAAGACACAACCGGATGTTTTGAAAAGAATCGGAAGTTTGAGTCCTCCAAAAGAAATCTCACAACTGAAGGGGCTCATATCTGTTATCTGATTTCTACCGTCATGTAAACGGGCTCAGTATCTTCAGGAAGAGGTGTAATTCAGAGTTCAACATCAAACAGAAAACTTCATTCTTGACTGCACATACTTAATGATCATTTATCATTAAGCCACAGCTCAGCTCAGTGTTTTGTCATGTTTTGTATGGCAGTATTGACATAGCAGAATATGTAACAGTCATGACATTACCCGTTAATGTTCCAAAGGGTACAATAGAATATCACAGCAGTACATTTCTGCATAACTTACACATTTGTTTTCAAAATTTGATCTTAACCTGTACAACACCTGGCAATTTTCTTAGATTTTGTGTGAACGAAATCTCATCTCCTCTGAATAAGACGGAGCTTGAGGAAGACCTGATCATTTTTTTTTTCATCTGTCTGTCGTCACAGGTTCACGGCTCGTATTACAGAACTCATGAAAGTCCTGAAAGAACTGAATAATGGCAAATACGAGCGCACCATGGTTTCCCATCAAGACAAGGGTGCGGATGACTCTTCATCACATAGAAATACTACATCAGATGATCTTGCTGTTGTTGGGAATCAACTTAGATCAGCCTCACATGTGGCACCATGATGTTAGGAATCAACTTAAATCAGCCACCATTCATGTTGTGCATAAATAGTAGTTCGTCGTCGCGCTCTCCAGGCGGCTATGACAGAATGCACTCTAATCCAGGTACTGCAATCCTTGGGAGCTGGATATTAAAGTCTGGTCAGCACTCTCTGGCTGGATGACGTGCTCTCGTCAGGCAACTATGACGTAATTCGTCTCGCGGCAGCAGCGGAGAGATTCAAAAGGATGCATGGATGTGTACGCACTCACAGGTGCTCACAGAGGATTTGCGCAGTGGTCTTTAGTAGATCCAAAAGCAGCGGAAAACACAATGGAGGGAAACAAGAGAAGTGTAGTCTATGGGTTTGGTCCGCAAGTTGGAAGGCGGTGTAAAAAGGTTAAGGATAATGAGTCCAAGGCGGAAGGTTTGCTCCCTTTCGTCGGCCAAGTCCTGAGGGAACTTTGAGTATCTCCTCAAGTAAAGGGTGCACGGGGGAAAAGCTAGAAAATAGTTTACAGATGGAGGGTTTTCTCCCTATCGGTAAACCAGGGAAATGCTAGAAAATTAGACCCCTGTCCTGATCAAAGGGATGGGTGTTTTTGGGGGCGCCATTTGTGAGGGTCAGAAACTCCAGTTCAGGCTTCCAAGTGTACATGTAGACCTCTCCTTTGTTTAAGTGGCAGGAAAGCCCAACACTATTGTCCAATGACTGATTTCTCTACCATTCACTGTAGAAACGGACAATGAAGAGAAGCTCGTACTGGTGCCAGGAGCCGGGCAGGTTATCAACAGAGACAACATCATCAGGTGAGTCGGTTGTTTGGCTCTGCTTTTTAATCAGTATTTTTTTTGTAATTTTCCTGAACTTGTGTTTTGTTTTGTTTTTGCAGATTTGAGCACACTCCACTTGCAACACCCAATGGAGACATCTTGATAAGAGATCTCACGTTTGAGGCAATTTGTATTAACTTTTAATGCTTACTATACCGTGGCTTTTTGAGTTCTTTAATCAGTCCAAGTGTGTCTCTGTTAAGTTGAATCTAAAATAACTTTATGTTTCTTGGACCTGAAGGTGAGGTCTGGTACTAATGTCCTAGTGTGTGGACCCAATGGTTGTGGAAAGAGCTCGCTGTTCAGAGTGCTTGGAGAGGTGAGATAGTTTAGGATGACTCGAAAACATACGTTTATAAGTACAATAGAAATTGAATTATATATGTGTATTTATATATATTTTTTCCTTTCTTTCTTTAAAGTTGTGGCCGCTGTTTGGGGGACACTTGACGAAACCCGAGAGAGGGAAGCTCTTTTATGTTCCACAGGTAAGATGTCTTTTCCACCAGTTACACTTGAAAACCTCCTTGGTGAAACTGTTTCCCATCTCCATGTTTTACAAGCAATTTGGGTTATGTTTGGGAAGTTATGTTTTGCAAAGAATAATGTGTTGGAGAAAAACTGATCCCATGAAGCAAAGACGGGTGCTATGTTTGTATTTTAGAGACCACTAATAAAACACAGTCAAAAATATTTATTGTGTGAAACAGGATCTATTTGTTTGGATACTTTCTTACCAGTCAGTTATTTCACTCCAACAATTGAGTGATTATTTGTCATATTTTAAATAATCTAGACCTGACTGCTCAAAATGAGTGTCATCAGCAGGACTCACTGTATCAAAATAATTGGTCATCACATGCTTGAAACCTCCACACAGCCTATTTATTTGCATGTGGCTTCAAATGAACCTGGCCTTTGTGTATTAGGACCTATCAACAACCCTAGAGCATAGGGTTAAAGAAGGATTTGGTTTGGGCCCCTGGTACCATTTTCTCTCTTCCTCTGATTTGTTTGGGCTTTTTTGGTTTCACTTAAAAAATCTATTTCCCTTTAAACCTACTTTTTGCAGACATATTTTACATGTTCTGACTTGATGAAAAATACCAAATGCTCTGTATTTATACAGCCCTTTATCAGCTCTTGATGACCCCTCAAAGCACTTTACACTACAGTTTATATTCACCCCGTCACACAAACATTCATACTGCACTTCTATTTGCTGCTCTTTATTTTATCATTAAGTACATCAGACAATGCGGGGTCCAGAATCTTGCCCAAGGACACTTCAGATGCAGAATGAGGAAGAGTTGAACCACTGTCATTCTGGTTAGAGGATAACTCTTTCAGCCTCTTAGCCACATTTTATGGTCTACATTTGTGAATGTGTGTATATACCTCAGACTTAGCCCTGCTTTATTGTTTTAACTCACGATTGATTTAGCTATACATGTTCAAATGTAGGGGTGGCAGTGACTCACTGGTTGGATCTGGTTGGTCACCTTTGGAAACTAGGGTCACAGGTTCATAACCAGCTTGAGCCATGCTGCAGTATCACTGGCCCTGATACTGATACTCCACCTGGCCGAATGTGTACTGGTAATAAAAGAAAAAAGAAAAGAAATAACCCTATCCCTGCGACCCACTCTTCTGGATAAACACTAGAAAATGACACGATGTGTCAAAATTCAAATAACAGTTTGATCACAAACAAACATAAATAAAAAGATTGATTCATGGCTGGGTAGATGGATAAATGGCATTGCATTTCCAGCCGCTGATCCAATAATGGCTCGTTTGGGTAGCATCTTCCACCTAACTACCATTGTTCCTGACCCAGTTGGATAGATGTATAGATCAAATCAACTGCTATTAATGAAATAGCTGTTGCGATGTCTACCTGTTCTACAGATAGGTTCAAAAACAGTGACTACAATTGATTTAGAAAATGAAGAAACATTCCCACCCTCTTTTCATAACTATCACTTGGATCATCTTTCTTTATCCAGAGACCCTACATGACTCTTGGTTCTCTGAGGGATCAAGTCATTTACCCAGACACCCATGAGGAACAGAAACGGAAAGGCATCTCTGATCAGGTAAAAACACTCTTTACCTTCACCTGTGTCACATGCATGTGTCTGTCATTGACATTGACATTTATTTTGTCTGTGTGGGGCCAGGTGTTGAAAGAGTACCTTGACAATGTTCAGCTTGGACACATACTGGACAGGGAAGGCAGCTGGGACTCGGTCCAGGACTGGATGGATGTCCTCAGTGGAGGAGAGAAGCAAAGGATGGCTGTAAGGATATACTACACTGTGATTGTTCACATTACTGATTTCACAGGATAGATGGAACATCTCTTATGTTCATGTATACATTATCTATTTGTCCTATAAAAGACAAACTTAAACCTAAATCCAGCACAATCCCGACGAACTGATTTTGAACCAAGACGAGTTTTCTGTTAAACAAAGAAACAATCGAGTTATATTTTAAAGGTGCAGTGTGAAAGATTTGGTGACATCTAGTGGTAAAGTTGCATGTTGTATCAATCACCTCACCCTTTACCATTTCAAACATGCAGGAGAACATATGGTATCTCAGTTGTCATTAAAACATTAAAACAAAAGATGTGATTACTACTGTAAAAACATGGCGGAACCCATAAAGAGGACCCGCTCCTCATGGAAATATACATTAATAGGCTAATTTCAAGGTACAGTGTGTAAGATTTTGTGACATCTGTTGGTGCACTTATCTTTTGAGCCCTCAGTTGTCAATACAGCTGAAAAGATGATTGGTACATCCTCTGTGAGCTATTGTAAAAACATGGTGGCCCTCATAGGGAGGATCCACTCCTGATGCAAGTATACCTTAAAAGGCTCATTTTAGGGTAATGTAAAAGCAAGACATGCATTGAGGTGATTATACATTTGTAAGAAGTCAGAAGACAGTTTTCGGTCATTATGAAAATGTAATTATGCATTTGTTTTGTAATATTTTTTCTACCAATAGAGGTGATAAAAATGACCAAAATCTTGCACTCTGCACCTTTAAGTCTATCAAAAGATCATTGAAATGAAATGTTTAACTCTTTCAGTACAGGGCTACAAATGTAATCAATACTGGACTTGTTGGTTCACCAATGAGTCTAATGTGGTTTAATGATGAATGTGGGAATGTCTTTGTTTCTGTATACAGATGGCCAGACTGTTCTACCATAAACCCCAGTTTGCCATTCTAGATGAGTGCACCAGTGCAGTTAGTGTGGACGTGGAGGATTTCATTTACGGTCACTGCAGGACGGTATGCCTACGAAATGATACTTCTCATTTATTCTCAGTGTTGACATCATACGTCATACAAATAAAACTTCAATTTCTCAAGCAGTTGCATTTCATGATTGAACATAACAAAAAAGCGACGTATAATTTGTGATATTTTGACAAAGGATTATAAGCATCAGTTTTGTCTTCTGAAATCCACAGGTTGGCATCACCTTGTTCACGGTGTCACACAGAAAGTCTCTTTGGAAGCATCACGAGGTAAGGACCAATGTTTTGTAAATGCTATCAGTTGAAAATGCAGATTAAATGTCATGTTTCCACAGATTATTCCAAACATGAAAATATCTATTATTTGAAGGTGACTCAGAAAACAATGAGAGGGAAACTGCTCAGTGGGTTTTCAATTCCCCTAGCATCTTTGGCTAAATGCAGAATACATAAATAAATCAATGTTAAGGGCTCACTTGACTATGCCCAAACTTGATCAAAAAGAGGAGTAAATGAATATCCAACAACTGGAGCATGAGATAACAGAAAGATCAGAGAGAGAAAAGCCATCGTTGAAAGATAAAAGTATTTTTCTAAGCTGTCAACTGACTTAAAGGTGCAGTGTGTAATTTTTGTCAGTTCTAGAAATATAGAATACTGATGATTTCATTTATTTATAATCACCTAAATGTATGAATTACTGTTTTCAGGCAACTAAACGGGTGCTAATGTTTTATAAATGCTGGCTATCATCTACAGAACATCACAGGATACTCATGTGTAAAGGTGCATAGTTTTTATGTAATTGTCTTATGCACGACAGTCAGATTGTGGAGTTCCTGTGGTTGTCTTCAGCATATCCAGTTTACAATCATATGACAGATGCTTCATTTAATTAATGAATAATTTTGCATGGATACTGATACAAGTGTGGGAGATGTACATAGCCTAATATTTATCAACCTATCTTCTTTCTCATGAAGTACTACCTCCACATGGATGGGAGAGGAAACTACGTGTTCAGACCCATCACAGAGGAAACCGTGGAGTTTGGCTCATAACAGCTGAACTGTACTCCAGTGGCACAGCTCTCACAAAATTGGTCCATCTCTCCTTTGCACTAATGCTAGAAGTTAAAACCGGGATGTCAGCTCGCTAAAAGTATAAAATACTGTTCTCTCATTTTCAACTCAAGTCTCGTTGTCTTGTCCCTGTCTTGATTTAAACGATCACCTCCGAATCATTGATTTGTCTCTTATGATTATAAAACAACTGCAGATGAACATTGATATCAAACTTTTTATTTAAATACTTGGTTGAATTGAGGAAAAAAATGTCTATTAATTTCTGCCAATGAAGTCAAACATAGTCATGTGGTTGATGCAACTTGATGTACACTAAGATGGAGAAGGTCCATGACCTTTTCCAGGTCAGCATCCTGCACTTTGTTTTTAGCATACACAGTGATGCTCCGGCCATGTAGGTTCTTATGTAAACTCTTAATAGCTAGTCTTCTGTAACTTTAACATCATCACTATCTTTTTCTCTTTAAGTCCCGTGTCTGAAGAAATTGGTTGTTGCCTTGTTGCATTAAAGGAGCAGTGTGTAAGATTTCAGTCATTTTGTCCCTTCTAAAAAATATTACAAAACAATTACATATTGACATTTTCATGAATTTTAATCATCTAAATATATTATTGCTTTCAATTAGTCTTAAATATGTCCAGTAAGGTATATTTACACGAGGAGATGGTCCCCTCTCACCAGGTTTTTACTGTAACCAAGAGTGGACGTACTAAACAGTTTGTGAGTTTTAATGACATCTGAAGTCTACCATAGGTTCTCCTGCATGCTCAGAAAGGTGCGGGTGGGGTGATGGATGCAACATGCAACTTCACCTCTAGGGGTCACCAAATTTTACACACTGCACCTTTAAAGCATTAAGTTGTTATTATCATAGGATTCCCTCAATTATGTCTATTGATAAAGGTTTTACAAAAGAATCAAGTGAAATGACACGACTAATCTATGCCTTACTTCCTCTTCATTTTTTTTTTCTTGACTATTTCCCAAAATAAGTTTGAAATGCTCATGGTAGCATGGCAGCAAACCTCATTACTAAACAAAATCTTACACACCGCACCTTTAATATGTTGTGTCACTGCAATTGTCGTCATGACCAGAGTTTTGAAGACAAAATTCATCTCCAATAAACAGCTACTCATTACACTTGTTTTTTTTTTCTTTTTGATATTAATTTGTTGATTACTGTTATCCCATTGCTGACTAAAATCGTTTATGAAATCCTGTCAAATATATTTTCTTGGGGAAGGTGTGTAGGATATTGAAGTTAAATTGATTGTAATGATAGTAAATCACAGGGCCTCAAATATTGGGAAAGATTCCCAACCTCGATCACATCATGGTTCTGTTCTGTGACTAAAATGTACACTGACGACGTGAAAATACAACAATGGACTCTTTGTACACTGTTGTACTGGTGGTTTTGTATGGACCAACTTGGAGTTATAATAACTAAACAATAAATGGCAGAGGTAATGAGTTTTCCCAGGGTGGACGACTATTTTTTTTCTTTTGCATGTCAGTGATTGGTTTTTGAGTCGCTCGTTGCCATCTTGTTGATACCTATTTCTTTACTACCATAGGTTCTGCTACATGCTCGGAAGGGTGAGGGTGAGTCAATGGATACAACATGCAAATTCACCTCTAGATATCACCAAATCTTACACACTACACCTTTAAATGTAAAAAAAATAAAATAAAAAAAATAACAAACAAAATACAGAGGCACCAAGCTTTATTTGAAGGTGCAGTGTACAAGATTTGGTGACATACTGTGTATTGGCAAAGTTGCATGTCGTACCTATCACCTCAACCTTTTGAGCATATAGGAGAACCTGTGGTAAACATGGTGGCCCCAATAGAGAAGACCCACTCATGTAAATATGTATTTTTGGGGTCATTTAAGGGTATGGGGGGGGGGGGGGGGGAGTAAATCAAATCAAATCAAAGATTATTTATATAGCCCGCATTTACAAATCACAGTTTGTCATACAGGGCTTCACAGGGTGGGTAATATCCTCTTTCCTTAGACCCTCAACAAGAGTAAGGGTAAAACATTAAGGTAATTGAAAACTCATGTAAATTACAGTATGTAATTATTTTTAATAATAAGCAAAATCGTACACACTGCCCCTTTAAAGTCTGACTTTGTGTGTCGTTACAACTTTAAATCCTCTGCGGTTCTAAAGCTTTATCAAACCAGGAAGAAAGGAGTTACTCACGGACTTGTTTTTCTCGTCTGGCCTGAAGCAGGAAGTCACATTGTTGAGCTCAGGGTGTGAGTTCAACTCTTAAACAGTGTAAATAAATGATTTGAACCGGAGGAATTATGGACATACTGCTACTAAGTGTACTGCTGGTGTTGTCCCTCTGTGCCAAAGGGTCTCTCACACTTGAACAAGGTAGGTCACTTCAAGTTTCTCTTAACTGTGTAACCTCCATATCAGCAAACACAGTACAACTCAATCCACTTAAAGGTGCAGTATGTAAGATTTGGTGGCCTCTAGAGGTGAAGTTGCATGTTCTATCCATCACCCCATGCTCCTGAACACGCAGGAGAACCCATGGTACACTTCAGCTGTCATTAAGACTCGAGAGATGTTTAGTACGTCCTCTTTTACTGCTGTGAAATTACGGCGGCCCCCGTAGAGAGGACCCCCTCCTCATGTAAATATACTTTAATGGGCGCATTTAAGGGTAATGGGGAAAGATAAACACTCGGATGTTTATAAATTCATGAAAACACCAGTACGTAATTGTTTTGTAATATTTCACCAAAATATCTCGCACTGCACCTTTAAAGCTTGTTAGAATGTGTAATGTATATTCTATAAAGTCGACTAAGATATGAGCTATAAAGTGTGAGAGATGATTTGCTCAGATCCAGATTTTGAGAAGTAGAGCCTGTTAAAACATCGCAACACTTTCTCTTTCGCTCTCATGAGGTGCTCTGCGTTTTGCTGTGCTGGCCGACTGGGGTGGACTTCCTTTGCCGCCGTACTTCACTGCTCACGAGGAGGCCGTGGCGGCACTAGTGAACAGTCTGGCGCAGAAGGAGGGAGTGGACTTTGTCCTCAGCCTGGGTGATCACTTCTACTGCAGTGGGGTCAAGAATGTGGAGGACCCGCGCTTCAGGGTGAGGTCACAGAAAAACACCAGAAGCATGGTTGTTGGATTCCTGACTCCTTACTCGAACTGTATATAAAGATGGACGTAGTGTATGTGACATCACTCGTTGGTTTCTGCCGAGTGCATTTACAATAAATTGTGGGCGAGTCACTTGTCGCCATCTTGCTGAATCCCAACTCCTCCTGGTTCATCCAAAAACAGTCAGAGAGGCGGAACACAAACAGAGCTGTGGGTGGGCTCATTGTGCCGTTGCATCATCCGCAGTACATGGCATGTCGGCCCAGCTGTCGTTCAAGAAGCCACGCCCTCAAATTCACACAATTTAAAATGTCAATAAAATAAAAATAAACAAGTTACAAAAAAATTCACCCCTCATACAGTTGTCGCGGGAAAACAGGTGACTGATCAAAACTAAAACTGTAGTTTGCACCAGACTTTAAAACATGTTTCATTCACCTCTAAAGTTGAACATTCTAACATGGGAGTCTATGGGGATTAGCTCCCTTTTGGACTCAGCCCCCAGTGGCCATTCTATGAACTGCATGTTTTTTCACTTCCTATTGTGCTTCATCCATATGCACCGGACGTTGCCCCTCGCTAGCAACCAATAACGTAATAGAGGCCAATTATGTAATTATTACGTAATTGGCTACCGCGGGCCGTAGTTTGTTTAGTCCAAACTACGGCCCGCGGGCCAACTGCGGCCCGCA
Source organism: Chascanopsetta lugubris (assembly GCA_016785325.1). Taxonomy (NCBI): domain Eukaryota; kingdom Metazoa; phylum Chordata; class Actinopteri; order Pleuronectiformes; family Bothidae; genus Chascanopsetta; species Chascanopsetta lugubris. Next base: position 40,202 of record JAFBJT010015750.1, on the reverse strand, counting down.
GTCGAGTTTTTATTGGCCCGCGGCAAATTCTGAATATATATTTGAATATGGCCCGCACAAGAAGCTTGAGCTTGCACTCCTCAGTTTCAACACCAGATGGCGAAAGGCAAGACCAACACATCTCTTGAGGCATTCAATGACCCTCAGTAAATACGATACACATGTGCTTCCCGATGCATTCAATGACCCTCAGTAAATATGTTAACTGAAGATTACCTGCATACTGACAAACGTTTAGCGCCAGTCAGCAGAAATGCTCACAAAACACAGGAAAACGCCACAACAGCAAGCTATGAAGTGGCTAAACGTATTGCACAGCACGGCGAACCGTTCTCAGGCGGCGATTTCATAAAGCAGTGCCTCATCAAAATCACGGAAATAATGTGCCTGGAAAAAGTGCAGGATTTCAACAACGTGAGCTTATCCAGAAATACAGCGGTGCGGACAATTGTGGACTTGTCGGCTAACTTGACACTTCAGCTGAGAGACAAAGCTTGTGCTTCTGATTTTGACTCCACAGCCTGCGATGGGAGCACAGATGCCACAGACACCGCGCAACTGTTCATTTTTTCGCGGGGAGTGGATGATCATTTTTGCTGTACGGAGGAGCGGCTTGATATGAGAAGCCGAAAAGGCACAACGACAGTGTCAGAGGCAGTTGAAAAGATGGGGCTTAAATGGAACAAGCTCTGCGGAGCAACAACGGATGGAGCCCCAGCCATGACGCAAAGCAAGGCCATCGATGGTGTGCGCCAAGGTAAATCAGAGCGGAGGTGAGGCTGTTGGGATGCACTGTATACTCCACCAAGAAGCTCTGTGTGCTAAGACCGTCCAGCTGGGCGATGTGATGAACTTTGTTATAAAAACTGTCCACGTAATTCAAGCTAGAGGACTGTACCACAGAGACTTTCAAGCTTTCCTATGTGATGTGGAGGCTGAATTTGAAGGAGAAGGGCCGACCTCTTCGTGAGCTGAGTGAGCCAATGTGGCTGGCAGACCTGGCATTTTTAGTTGATCTTAATACTCATCTGAATTCACTTGACAAGAACCTACAAGGCAAAGAAGAGCTGGTGCCACACCTGTGTGCGCACATGAAAGCCTTCTGTGTAAAGCTCCGCCTGTTCGAGACGCAACTACGAAGCCTGAATGTTGCACACTTCTTTTCCAAAGGCCGACTTTTCTGCTAAAAAGGAGGAATATGTGTCTGTCATTGCATCTCTGGTGACAGAATTCAACCAGCGTTTCCGAGATTTTTCTGTCATTGAAAAACAAATCAAACTGTTCTCCACACCCTTCACGGTGGATGCAGAGGAAGTGGAAGCGAATCTGCAGTTAGAACTGATCGAAATGCAATGTGATGATTCCCTGAAGAGTAAACGTCAGCTTCTCTCCCTCCCTGACTTCTATCAGAGTTTGGATAATGCAAAGTTTCCTCTGATGAGACGCCACGCAAAAAGAATGATGAGCCTGTTCGGCTCAACCTACACATGTGAACAAACATTTTCTCTGTTAAATCAGAACAAAAGGAGACTGAGAACCAGAATGAGTGATTGTCTATTGTTCCATATTTCTCCTTAGGAAAAAAAAACAATTGTAAAAAACTGTAATTATTATATCGTAAAAAAGTACTTACTAGTAGTCATTGCTAGATTTATGCATATATCTATTATCTATTCATTGACTTATAGGCAAGTTAGGCAAGTAAGAAATGTCGCCTCTAATGTGCGGCCCGGATCTTTATTTATTTTTCTGTAATTAGCCCTCACTAAAAAAAGTTTGGACACCCCATAGAGAGGACCTACTCCTCATGTAAATATACATTAATGGGCTCATTTAAGTGTAATCGGGGAAAGGTAATACAATTAGGTGATTGATGAAAATATCAGTATATCATTCACAAAACTGACCAAAATCGTACACGCTGCACCTTTAAATGTAACTGGTCGAACAGTGTTCTGAATCAAAGTGTACTTATCTGTTGTTTGGGATTGGTTTGATATTTTCTCAGTTTTTTCCATTGAATTGTAAAAAAGGTAAAGCTTCTTACTTACAAATGTTGTCTTGCCGTGCTAAAACATAAATGGACATCCTTTATGTTGTCTTCAAATACCGTTGTGCAATTCCTAATATACGTGTTGTTTGTTTTCACATTTATATCGTTTCCTATCCACAGCAAACATTTGAAGAGGTCTTCTCTCAGCCGTCTCTGCTGCATGTCCCATGGTACCTCGTCGGTGGCAACCACGACCACAAAGGCAACATCTCAGCTCAGGTGGCTTACTCCCACGTGTCACACCGATGGTAATGAATACAAATTCAATGCACACATCATTTCAAACATTTCAAACATTTCATGGGGAAGATGAAAAGCAAGAAAAAACTCTTTTCAAAACATTTTAATTCAGGGACCTCGTACACCCTAATACAGTCTCAAGTGGGTTGGACAAGTAAAATCATAGCATCATTTCTGTCACTTCTATCAATAGAAGTAGAATTACAGAATATATACAGACATTTTTACAAATGTATAATGACCCCACTCTATGAATTGCTTTTTACATAACCCTCAAATAATAGTAATAATATCAATAACAACAACAATAACAACAACAATAATAATAATAATAATAATAATAACAACAACAACAACAACAACAACAACAACAACAACAACAATAATAATAATAATAATAATAATAATAATACAAAACTTTATTTGTATAGCACATTTCATTCAAACATTGCAGCTCAAAGTGCTTCACAATCAAAGGAGGAGCATTAAAAAGGAACATAAGAGCAGAAAAGAAGGAACATTAAAAGGAATATAAGAGCATTTCAAAACGTGACAGATGTGAAGGAAATAAAATAACTATAAAGAAGAATACAATTTTGAAGCTTAGCTAAACCTGCTCCGTCGGAAATTTCGACTTGGACCTCTTGTCTCTGGCTCTGAAACCTGCTCTGTTCGAGATGTTGGCTAGGGTTTCATAAACAGGGTTGGCCGTTCTCTTTAATTACAGTCACCTTTAAGGATGATCTGTTCCTGCGCGCACACCACACTCTCGAACTGAGGTGCAGACCCCTCCTGGAAAAGAGGTCAGACAGCTGCTCTTGCTCATCCATTGACAATTATCTCTTAAAAATGCTCAGAACGTCTTCTCAAGGTGGAAGCCTCACACACTGTCCCCTCTAATCGGACTGAAAAATCCAGTCCAGGTTTTCCTGAGAAACACACCAAAACCCTGCCTTATGATCTATCCTGTCGGGAGGTTTCGATCACGACTGAGTCCACAGCTCTGAAATCTACGGTTTTTGCAGCCAATTTAACAATAAACATGAATGAAACAGTAGGAGAACAGTAGTAAAATTGATCAGTGGTAGAAAAAGTATTATAAAGTGGTGCCAGGCAGTGTTAAAGACTATTTGAAAGCTAATTAAAGGCTAGTGTGAACAGATATGTTTTTAGCTTACTTTTGAAAATATCTGTTGAGTTGGCGTCCCCGATATCGAGAGGTAGTGAGTTCTGGAGTTTAGGTGCGTATGAAATAAAGGCTGCATCGCAAATCTTCCTTCGACTGCTGCCGGGAACCTCCAGTAAACCAGCAGCAGATGATCAAAGTGTTCTTGGAGGCTGATAGTAGATAAGGGAGTTGGCGATGTAATTTGGTCCTAGCCCATGAAGTGCCTTGTATACAATGAGCAGGACTTTGAAGTCAATTCTGGATGTTACAGGAAGACAATGTAGCGCAGATAAAACTGGATTCATATGCTCTCGCTTCCTGGTTCTGGTCAACAACCGAGGAACAGAGTTTTGAATAAGCTAAAGTCTCTTTGAGGTACTTTTGTGGAGGGCAGTAAAATGTACATTACAGTAATCAAGTCTGCTTGAGATGAAGGCATTAGTTGTTTGTTTTTTAAAGTATCTCTTTAAAGGTGCAGCTTGTAAGATTTGGTGACCTCTAGAGGTGTGGTTCTATGTTGTATCCATCACCTCACCCTCACCCTTCTGAGCATGCAGGAGAACCTATGATCGATTTCAATTGTCATTCAAACTCAAAAAATGTGTAGTACGTCCACTTTTACTACTGTAAAAACATGGTGGCCTCCATAGAGAGCTGGTCTACATTCCTATAAATATATATATAAATGGGCTCATTTAAGGCTAATGGGAAAAAAATAAATCACTTGCGTGATTATGAATTCATGTCATTATGTCATTGTTCTGTCATGTTTTTTGAAGTGACAAAAATGACCAAAATTGTACACACAGCACCTTTAATGTATAGAAGGGTGAGGGTGAACATCTCGTGGACAGGATTGGACCTTCTGTCGGGCCAGTTGTGGCCTGCGGGCCGTATGTTTGACACCCCTGCTGTAATAAATCACATGTTCTTTTTAATTTGTGTAGGAATTACCCTGGACTCTACTATGACATCCATTTCTATGTCCCACACACAAACGTGTCCGTGAGCATCCTGATGATTGACACAGTGGTTTTATGTGGAAAAACCTACGAACAAATCCAGCCTTCGGGACCAGAGGATGCCGGAGCAGCAGATCGTCAGTGGGACTGGATCCAATCTCAACTGGCCAGCAGCAGGTGAGCCGCCATTTCTGAACCTTGAACCAATATTTGCTCATACAGCAAATGGTGACTAATGCAACTCAGTACACCACCAAAGCAGAACTTTGTGTATTGATTGCACTGATATGTGTTCAACCATTTTATTCCTATTCTCATATTCATTTTTTGGTAAACTGTATTTACCAAAAGTCAAGTCACAGTCTGTTTATTAGTCAAAAAGCATCGGCATTGAAACATAGAGAGAATTTGAAATTACTTCACTCCATCCCACGGTGCGTCATAGAACAGGTAGAAACAAAATAGGATCAAAATATGAAGAATACAAATAAGAAAGTGACAAGAAGAGCGTGCAAAAATAAGTTGCTAACTAAAATGAGTCAACTTAAATTTAAAAGATGAAACAGCCGTGGGTAAATATCAGGATGTGAGGCAGATAACAGATTGGGAGTTGAGGGGAATAACCAGGAGAATATGAACAGACAGTGCAATTAATGTAATAATGTTCCCTGTAATAGTGTGCAGGGAACAGCTATTGAGGATGTCCAGAGTTAGAGTGGATGGGGGTTAGAGCAGGAAGAGAGTTCAACATCCTCACGGCGTGGTGGATGAGGCTGTCCTTCAGTCTGCTAGTCCTGGCCCAGAGACAGCGCAGTCTCCTCCCTGATGGCAGCAGCCTGAAGAAACTGTGGGAGGGATGGATGAACGGGGGGTCGCCCACAATGCGTAGGGCTTTTAGGGGTGAGTCGTGAGATGTAAATGTCACGGAGGGAGGGAAGAGAGACACCAACGTCTTCCCCGTGTTCAGGGAGAGGTGATTGTCATCACACCACAGAGCCAGGCGCTTCACCTCACTCCTGTAGTTTCTCTTGTCACCGTTGTTGATGAGACCCACCACAGTCGTCCGCAAACTCGATGAGGAATTTAGAGCTGCCGATGGTGTGCGGTCATGGGTAAGCGGAGTGAAGAGGAGGGGGCTAAGCACACAGCCTTGGGGGGCCCCCGTGCTCAGAGTGGTGTTGGAGGATGGTTTCAGCGGAGTGGTTTTGTGGCAAATTGTGGGCGAGTCCCCCGCCATCTTGCCGAATCCTAACTCCCAAATCCTCATTCTCGGTTCATCCAAAAATGGGCAGAGGCAGAACACACACACAGCTGTGGTTCGGCTCGTGGGGCCGTCACCTCCTCCACAGTACGTATGCGCAATTTCAAACGTTGGTCAAATGAAAATAAGCAACCAATTGTGGATACGCTATGAACTACACGTTTTTTCACTTCCTATTGTGCCCCAGTTGGTCCAGTTTGATGATGAGATGTTGGGGGATGATTGTGTTGAACGCTGAACCGAAGCCAATGAACAGCACTCTGATGTAAGAGTCCGGATTCCAGACACAGACAAGGCAGACAGCGTGCAGACAATACAGGAAGAGGAAGCTGTCGCCAAAGTAAATGAGGAAGTGGATGAAGGGAACAATAGACAGACGAAAAGACATGACATAAATTACTAGAACATAACACTGAACAGACTTGGCGGTGCGTGACACCCTCAGCCTGATTATTCAAGCGCTCATGTAAACAACACACTGCGATTTCCTTACTGAGTATGAGAAATCAGAGTAACAGGGCTGGATTTCCACTCCCATCTCTCTGTGCATGTATACAGGGATATCCCTGAC